>JAQGBB010000896.1:0-15851 GCA_034691745.1 Prismatolaimus dolichurus
GCAAAAAATACGCACATTCCCGGAAATACGCAAAAATACGCAAAATACGCAAAAAATACGCAGCGTAGGAACCCTGACTGCTGACTTTTAACCTTCTTTGCCTCGACGAAGAGGTTTGAGTTGTCGACGAAGATCCAAAGCTTCTCGCGCTCCTCTCCGGGGATCATCAGCTGTACGTTCTGGCCGCAAACACTACACGTTCCTGGTTTCACGACTCCGCTGAGCGCTGCGTTGAGGGAAGCTTTCGGTCGAAATCGGTGATGGTTAGAACACTCGAAATGCCTATCGTCGAAGACGATCGTTTCCATTTGAGAAAATGTCAATTCAGCGAACCCGTCGACATGTCCTCAAAAAACAACGACCAAACACAACAAGATTACAATCATACGACGCACAGTGAGAGGCAGGGCATAGCTGACTCAATCGGTTCGGTACCAAAAGCAAAGTGACCGTCTTCGGATGATCGACGATGCCAAGAAAACAAAACATCAACCCATACGCTCACTTGAACCGGTGAAACAACAACTTGCCAATATTTACGAGAACATCGAAGCACACGCTAAGGCCGTTCTTCGGCGGCCGACCTCGCCGCGTTCTCGCTTCTCCGTCTGCGACACCGTTCAGGCGACGCTTTTTCGTCTGATTAGTCGCCTCACCACTGCTGTGCTTCGATGTCATCATGCTCAAAATGCGCAGAAATATCGATTGATGGAGAATAGAGACGGCGACGAGGTTAATATGGAATGGCAACAATATGGGGGATAAATTCTGTCTCACCAGTTAGCTATCCTTTTGCTTACGCGCTTCACGTTCCAGGCAGGATGCAACAAGGTGTTTTGAAACACCACACTTCATACATGTGTAGCACATTTGGAGCACCGAGGAGCGAACACTCAAGTGTTCCACCACCATAGTGGAAACGATCCTCAATGTCCCCTCTAGTTTCTGCGGCGGCACCGACCCGAAAGCACATCAGGTTTAACCTGATGCAATCTTTTTACAACTCAGAATATTATCCGCTACAGATATTCCTATGGACATATACCCCGTCCCCAGACTACATGTAGCAATGGCGCTTCAGCGACGAACGAGCGGAGCATCGATACTCGCAATGATCGCACTTGAGCCACGAATCCCGATTATGAATTCGTTCGTGACGGGAAGCGTTCTTCTTTGTCACCATGCGTCCGCAAGTTGCGCACGCCTTGCGTACGAGAGACATGGATCGATTTTTCGACTCGCCCGCAAAATCAGCTCACGAGTTCGTGCGGCCCCGTCTGGAAGAACGGTCGCACTTCAAACTTAACGCTATCGACTAGCAGTTTCAGCCAATGGGCGCTATTCAGTCCCAATTAAAAAACTGTCAGAACTTACAGTACAGCATTCGTAGAAGCAAATTGACTCTCAACGGTGCTTTCCAATGTAAACAACCCGACGATAACCTGCACAAGCGCCCAATGCTCACGCCTGACTTCGTATTTGTATTGCTGACACTAAGAAACTTTCAGTCTGTCGAAAATGTTGCAAACCTATAAACTGCTAAGTCGAGCGTCCTGACGGCGTTTTACCGGATATAGCCCTAACTTATCCCGTCCTATTACACCTGCTCGTGTGGTTCTCCTCAGCACACGCTCCTTTAGCCAAGAAACTCATCGGACCACTAACATTGTGAGACAAACCTGAAAGCCGTGTAATGCAAAATTTTGCACTACCCAAGCAGTGCAAATATGACACAATTTCTGCACCGAACATAGCAAAAAATGCACACAGTCAAAAAAATCAAAAAATAAAGTTCTGAAGTCAAAAGTGACCAACAAAAGCGGAGAAATAAAACTATACACGACGAGTAAGCCCGTCCACAGCAGCATTTCCACAAACCGTCGTGATCAATGTCAAACTACTAACGACGACCATTACTAAATTATTAATAAAGCACGACAAGGACGTTATCATTCGGAAGCAATAACAGGGCAACTGCTCACAATCTCGACGTTCACTTTAACACCATCTGGCAACAGCGCCGTATTCAGCTCTCCAAAAGTGGCCAAAACCTTATTCGCCACCCGAACATCGACCACAAACCAATCTCCATTCATGTGCGGATTCCAATCCGGTCTCGGCGCAGCAACCGCATCAATAAGACGTCGAACCCCCGCCGCCGTAACAATCATCGAGCGCGACACCTCGATGGAAAAAGATCGCAAATTCGTACAATGCATACCAATATAATCCATCGACACATCCGAGATAAGCGGGACGTATCCGAATCGAAGACATCGCAACGTCAACGCACAACCATCAATAACAAGCCGAACACATTCATCGTTAAATTCCCCGCTACCGTAACCACCAACATGAAACTCGCGTAAGCAATGCAACTTGCAAATCGCCTCAAACGCTCGAAGTTTAAGCAAGCCACTTCGATTCAAAACACAAAGTGCATCTAACGCTGGATTCTGTGTACAGACAGCAATGATCTGCTCATCGCGGAGACATGCTTTCTCGCCTTTCCGCGACGAGTTCATCCGAAGTTCAACGAGTCCCGAGAGTAGTTCAACTCCTTTAAGAACCCTTCGATCACAGTCGCTGCCCACGAGGGTAATCTGCCTGAGGAGTGGGCACGCGTTCGCGAAGAAATAGAAAAGAGGTTCAACTTCAAGTCCATCGAAGAAATTTCTTCCAAAATTTCGATGGTAGGAAAAATCGATTCTGATTAAGCGTGGATGATGGAGAATAAACTGCTTCACACTTTGTGGGGTCGAGCCTCCAGGAAGATTGCTAATCGCCGCCGCGTTACGATACTCGAGTGCAACAGCGCCGAATTCAATTCCAGTGAGAACCTCGACAGTCCGTGGAATGGTTGAAAATCTCACACCTTGAGTCACCTCGTGGAGATGCAGAACAACGAGCTTGTCGAATTGCTCGAACGAGATCGGCTCGTCGGGTGAGGCGTGAAAATCGAGGGTCGTGAGGTTGGGACACTCGGCGGCGATTGTGCGAAAGTCGGCAGCTCGCAATAACGGAAAGTGTTCGTTCATATGGAGGATGCGCAGTGACTCGCCAATACGCGTGCAAATCTCAAGCGTGGCATTAGAAACATCGGCTGTCGAGCGAGCAAGCACGTTAGCATCAAGCGCGTTCTGTGCCCTCCAGAGCGGTACGAAGAGAAGAGCGAGTCTGCAAAAAAACCCGGAAAAGAATATTCCGCAGGCCCCTCCAGCTTAAAGACCTCACCGTTTAGAAACCCCCTCGCAGCGGATACGAGCTGCGAACTCGAGATGATCGAAGACGGTCAACCAGCAGTTCAAGCTGCTAAGGAACCGATCGTTTATCGTCGAGGTCTCAGCATCGTCGGACGCTAGAGGGAAATAACAGACTAGCGACGTAGTGGTGCTCGCGTTCTGAGCAAGCTTTGGACGTTTCGCGCACGTCATCTCTTTGACTCATGCATAGAAAAGCGAGTCGAGATTAGTTTGTAACTAAAATGCGTAACCAACTTATTGGGCGCTGGATTGGCAGTGGGCTGGATGACTTGACTCATGTCTGTCCCTCCGCAGGTCATAATGTATTTCATGTCGCATTTGCCGCCGAATATTTCCTCGGATTTAAGACGAGATTTAAACTTACAGCAAGTGCGAAGCTGCGAGCATGCATACAATGATAGCATGTGCACAGACAAACATACAAGAAAAGAATGAACTACAGTATGAAGAAAACAAATGAAGCAATACAATATTAGCTATCATAATCGCGGACCATAAGCAGTTAATGTACCGCGCGTTTAGCGGATAATAACGAATTACTGAACGTACACGTTAGTTCGCAAGTAGGTGATCCAACAGCGTTAACTGAGAGCGTGTCTGACTACTACAGCAATAACATGCAGAAAAGGCAGCTAGTTAACTATTTACTATAATTATAAACGCCGCTGCACAGCAAGCCAAAAAATTATGTCCCCCGTCTTCTCTACTGTGCTCGCCAAAAAGCACTCATCGCCTGTCAGTCTTCAACACAAGTTGGAAGAACGCCAACAGAAAACACGCGCTTGCAAAAGCACGTGTAAGATATAATACGTAGTATAAACACAAACCGCAGCATTACGCACTGCTAAGTCTACATAGCAGCACAAATTACGCAGACAATACACGTACTGTACGTATATACAACTAACATAAGTTTCCAATCAATGAAGATCCTGCTCCATAGCACAAACGCAGCAACTTTCGAAAAGCGGCCCAACCATAAATGGTCACGTGATTGCACACATCACGTGAAAACTATTACAGCCTGCTGCACCGCCCTTAGCGTATCATATTACACAAGAAAAACGCGCCAACAGCACAAAAGATGCGTTAAAAGAAGAAAAGACAGTTAAAACGATGCACATTTGAAAACCGTTCAATCAATCAACCTGACCACTCATTCACTTGCTCGGCTCCGTTTCAGCCTTGGTCGTCGATCGAGTCGCACGGCGTTGGGCCTCCCAAGTTCCGATCTGTTTCGCAATACAGTTCTTCTCATGACTGCGGCAATTGGACAAGCTCGCAAAGCCCGATCCGCAAACCTCGAATGAGAAACGAGCAATCAATAATCGGAAAAGAGTCAAAGCCGCACACATACCTCGCAGAGATAAGGGCGCTCGCCCGTATGCGTATTAAGATGCCGACTGAGATTCGTCTTATCGTAGAAAGTCTTTTCGCAAAATTGGCACGTGTGCTTGCCCCGCTGCTTCTCGTGGATGACCTACAGTCGCCCACACATACAATCAATATCGATCAAGGACTAGCTAAGTCACGTGACTGTCAGCCATCAAGATATTCCACTAACCCACTGATTCAAATCGATGTATACAGTATGTTAGACGTACTGTGCATGTATAAAAGCACACCAGCAAACAAGTCACGTGACTCACAAAAAACAGGGTGTCTACACGAAACGCAAAGTCAAAATACCCCCCGCCCCTAAATACCGGACGCAGACGGCAAACTAACCTTATGTACAGAACATAAAACAAATTTTTGACACCGTTTTTAATGGACAATTTTTTCAGACTTCAAAAAAAAACTTTAAATTTTGATTTTTTTTGTTAAAGTATGCCGCGAGCGAAGCGAGCGGCCCACAAAAAATTACATTTCTCAAAATTCTTGCAAAATTAGTGACTCCGGGCCAAAATACCCCCTAAATACCGGACGTTTTGCCAAAATAACCCCCTAAATACCCTATTTACCGGACGCGTAGACACCCTGAAAAAAACTTCCACGAACTCGCCTTGGGATCCGTCCAAACTTCTCAGCGATCCACCGATCTTTCATGCCTACGCTTACCTGAACATGCCGCGAAACAGCGCGCCCGGATGCAAACAGCCTTTTGCAGTGTGGGCACTCTAGCGACAAGCGATGCTCGTTGTAAACATGTGACAAAAGCCCCCCACGACGATCAAAATGGCGACCACACTCTCCACAAGTAAGATAGTCATCCGGCAGCGGAATGCCGTGAGCGCGCAAGCGATGTTGCACAAGTTGACCACTAGAATAATTCGCTAAGCTCTACTAGCCGTCAGCAAAAACCCTGCTCAGTTAAAACCTGTCACGTGACTAACCTCAACTTAAAACGTTTCGAACACTCGTCACACCGATGTGGACGCGGCCCCTTGGGCGCTTTGGCCTCCACCGGCGCCGTCTTCTCCTGCTTGACGACGACGACCTTCGATCCCGACACTCCAAGCACCTGATACTTCGCCTCCTTCTCCCCCGACTGCTCGTCGAGCTCCTCTTCGACGACATCGACCGCTTGACTGCTCTCGCCCGCCGGCGATCGTTGTGTCGGCACCTTCCGTGCTGTCGGTGCTCGTGTCTTCGGAGCTGCTTTCGGTGCCGATCTGGGCTGACGCACCGACGCAGTTGCCCGTTGTTGTTGATGTTGTAAATACTGTTCATCGCCGACAACCTCTCCGTACTCATACCCATAATACTCGTCATCCTCATCATCAAGATCGAACAAGTCGTCATCCTCAACGTCCAGTTCGTCGTCCAACTCCGGTGCCGTGAAGCCTCCGTACTCATCGAAGCCAGCGATTTGTTCTAACTCGTCCACCGATGCCGGAAGTTCTTCTCCCGTCAACTTGTACGCCTCCGATGCGGTATCAACGAGTTGTGCGTTTGCTGCTTTTAATGCCTCGTTCTCCGAGACGACTGAACGGAAAACGGCGAGCACGTCGTCAAGCGAGTTCGCCAAGCGTGCAAGCTAAACAAAATTATGCCGACGTTCAAAAAGGTGTTCGACGTTCAAAAAAGGTGTTCGACGTTCAAAAAGGTGTTCGACGTTCAAAAACAAGTAAACAGAACCGCACCAAGGTTTTGAACAGAAGCCAATTCACAGGTCTCAAACTAGCTGGTCTTGTTAACATCCCTATATTATACACTAGCTTAACTACCTTATCGGGACGCGGTGCACTATCAAACAACGCTGCCGCTTTGATCTTCTTCAATTGGCGTTGAGCGAACTCGTACTCTGGATCGGCAACGTCCGTCGCCCTCGATGAGGAAGGGGGAGCAACGGCTAGCCCTGCGGCCTGAAGTTGCACGTTGACCAAACGCTCCATAATAGCCCAACAACACTTGCTGAACGTGAAATATAGAATACTAAAAATGAATGGGACCAGAAGTTAGTAGTTTTGAAACAGAAGACAAGACTAGGGTCGAGGCGACAGCCAGAATTTTCAACCGATTTTCTCAGCGAAATATCTCGCCCTAAACCAGCAATGTATGCATACTGCAGCTCGCTGCATGCAGCTTCTACAAAACGCAAAGCTCAAAGCATCAAATAAGCAGTGAAGAGACCAAAAAGGCACTAAGTAAGCGATCGACGACACTCATAAGCGGAACAACTAAACAGCTCGTCAAACAAAAATCGATCCATATTCAGTTGTGCCACATAGCATTAGATGTAATCACACTATATTGCCCAAAAATCTCTAGACCTATCGCATGAGCCTCGATTGCAAATCAACCAGCCCCTAAAACCAACTCCCTACATGCCCATACCGCCAGTGACCTCAATAGTAGCCCCCGTCACATAGCTCGAAAGATCGCTCGCGAGAAAGAGACAAACATTCGCCACTTCCTCAGGCGTGCCCATTCGCGCACCGAGTGGAATTTGTTGCTGAATAAGTTCGCTTATTTTCTGCGGAATTACGCCCGTCATCGGTGTCCGAATGAAACCTGGCAGAACAGCGTTGCACCGAATGTTGTGGTGACCGAGCTCTTTCGCGACCGTTTTTGTAAGGCCGATAACGCCTGCCTTAGCTGCTGCGTAGTTTGTTTGTCCAACATTTCCAATCTGCATGCAAGTGGAATTAAACGATCAGCTGTAATGCACGAACATAGTGCACAACATTGTAACTAGGGCACATAAACGACAAGTATACACGCTGAAAAATCGATAATTCTCTGTATGGATGGCCAAACGGTAAACTGTAACTTGTACGCTCGCGAATAAGTCTGCGCGGTTTGTAAATGTAAGCTGCAAGCTTATCTTGATGTGGTTCTTCGGTTTTCTACAAAAGCTGCTTAGAAATGAGCTGAAAGCGCGCTGACTAGGCTACATAACTAGCTCTAGCATACACTCATGTATTAGCATTAGCTAAAGTCGTAGACACTGCTCGCACAGTACAGAAGGTGAACTGCGTTGCTTTTGGCTGGTGCTAAGCTCCTGAACGCTTGAGCCTGTGCGAAACCCAAACGCCAGGATATATTTGGCCCTCATTGATTGCTCGCGCCTCAATACGTGCAGCCTCGGGCCTCTCTACAAGATTTCAGCTCAAACGTAGTGTACAATATACATTAGTCGTTGCTTTACATGTACATCAGCGAAAAATCGATAATTACACGCCTATGTCATAAACACATTATGATCGATACAATACTCGCTAATCTCGGCCACATCAAAACCGCGAAAGTGCCACACACGCATGTACAGTACATTAGAAGATTTACCTTGCCGACGATGCTAGAAAGATTGATTATCGACCCGCCGGTGAGGCCGCTCTTGAGCATTTGCTTGCTAATAACTTGCGTGAGTAAAAACGGGCCTTTTAGATTGACGGCAAGAACCCAATTCCACTGTTCCTCTGTCATCTTATGAAGCATAGCGTCCTTTGTGACGCCCGCATTATTGACGAGTATATCGGGCGGTCGTGAAAACTGCTTGACAATAATCTCGTTCAACTGTGCCGCAAAGCTCGACGACGAGATATCGGCGTGGACGCAGAAGTGACCGTTTCCTAAGATTACAGGAAAATACGAGGTAACTTTCGAGACATTGCGCGAAACAGACCTTCGACTCACCTACCGGAAAGCGACGACTTAGTTTCGTCAATACCGGCTTTGTTGACGTCAGCGAGAACTACAGTCGCGCCTTGTTTGGCAAACGTCTGCGAAATAGCGCGACCGATTCCGCTGCCAGCGCCAGTGACAAGTGCTAGTTTGCCCGACAGCATTGAGCAAAAACTTTGCAAATTAACAATGAAAATCAAGTTTCTATAAGCGCAGAACATACAGCCATCACAATAAAATTTGTAACTGAGGAAACGACTTGGAAACAAGCTAAGCAGCAAACTCAAGTGTATGCGTAGAAACGTTACCAAAAAACAAGCAGAGAAGCACTCTGATATTACTTTTTGCCAAAAACTTGAAGCGAGCAGCCATACTCTGAAACTTAAAGAAAATTGCCTTTTGCAAACTCTTCCAATTGTTCTAGTTTTGAAAACGTTGTTTTTAGAATGCTTGTGTTGACCTTTAGGATATTTTTTAAAGACGACTTTACTCAGAATCGCCACGAAATTTTTGACCAAAAACTCAAATTTCTCGCCAAAAGGTCGAGTTAGCTGAATGACATCAGTTTCAGAGCCGGAAAGTCCTGCTTATGAAGGCCTTTTCATCTCTGTGAATATGGCTGCTCGAGAAGCCAAAATTCGAAAAGCCGAGTCTGAACCAGCCATTGGCACTTTAACACACAATTGTGATACGTACACTTCTCGCACACACCAGTTGCCAAAACTTGCTTACACTCTTTAGGTCTTGATTCCAGCATGCATACCATTTTCAGAAAATTGCAAGCATGAAATTTGTTTAGCACCAAGCATTACGAAACTACAAATGCGTAACACAACACCAAATGACCAAGAAATGCATGTTTTCAGGCAGAAGGCGTTCAGGCGTTTTTCCTAAACGAATGGTCAATGATAATGGGTTTAAACAGTTGCACAGCAGTTATTTGATGGCTGGAACTCAAACCATTATTTTCTAATGCCACACAAATTTCCGTACGACTCCATCTTTTCGTTCTACCATGAAACGAACAAAAATCGAATGACTACGACGCAGTAAACAATATTTCTGCCCGAATTCGCAATTAATTATTTACGTTCAATAAGCTGCTAATATCAGGAGACGCTATCACTTTTCAGTCTTGAGCTTTTCAGTTTCGTGTTTGCCTGTACTGTAACCTATCGTGCTAACACTAATTGGCATGTACTCCGGTTCAGACTACCGTTTCTTTCTACCAGGCCCCTTTTAAAGTTTGCGCTCTACGTATTTGCTTATTGGTGTTTGCTGCTTTGTAGGTCCGAGCGACTTTCGTTTGGTGAATGGCGAATTCGTTTCAAAAATGCGTTGGCGAATGCCACCCGCTCGCCATGGCCCTCCTTCCGGAGTTCATTGAGAAGAATTGCAATTACTGCCTGAAGACGATGTCGCCTCCACGCCGCTGTGGCGCCTGTAAGTTCGTCTTCTACTGCGGCGTCGATTGCCAGAAGAAGAATCAGTGCGAGCACAAGCTCGAATGCGCGATGCTGAAGGGCAAATTCGATCGCTGGAAGAACAGCGCAAATGCGGACGTTGCGAAAGCTGCGCTCCTTCTTGTTCGCTTGCTGGTGAGGAACGACTTAGCGAGCCAGAAGGGTGCCTACTCTGGAAAGACTTTTGCTTCGCTTGTTTCGCACGGCGAGAACTTTTCCAAGTCTGACAGCTTCAAACTCATCGATGAAGTGCGACATTGCGCGGAGTTCTTACTCGGAATGAACGTCAACGTGTCGACCTTTTACGAATTCTACGCAAGAACGATGATCAATAACGTGAGTGTCGAAGGCGGTGGAACTTCGCAGATCGGTATGGCCCTCTATCTCGACTACGCAGCCTACGATCACTCGTGTCGACCAAACGTGCATAATTATCCACTCGATCGGCGTATTCGCATCGTTCCCCTTCTCGATGCAGATGGAAAGCCCCTCGTCGACGCACATGACTTGAAGAAAACGTTCGTTTCTTACACGGATCTCGAAGCGACCAAGGGTATTCGACGCTCCAATCTTTCGCGTACTTGGCTCTTTCACTGCGAGTGCGAACGTTGTTCAGATCCAGAAGACGACTTGTTGTCAGCGATCTCCTGCTTTGAGTGCTCAACCGCAATCCCGGTCGATGATTCGAACTTCCGACACTGTTGGGATGCTCGATTTCGAAGTCTCTCGGTGAATGCAATTGCAAATCTTGTTCTACGGTTTCCCGGCGTTCCAGCGGTCGAAATTCTCACACCGATCGGCGATATTCCCGACTGGAAGTTCTACAATGATGCATACAAAAGTCTTTCACTTGTCTGCTCGAAATGCATGAAGCACCAACCTCTCGAGTACATCGAGTTCGCCCTCTGCGTGATGAGTCTCATCGGTGCCTCATCCGACGGCCACCCCTTTCTGCGCACGGTCCTGAACAGTCTCGAAAGTTCGTTCGACTTCCTCCGGTGCATGGATCGTGTTTCATCCGCCGTTCTTCCCTATTGCAACGTGTTCCGAATGCTTGTCTATGAGCAGGCTGCATCTTTGCCGGAGATGGCTCCGACCGATCGTGCGCCGAGATTGAAGGCGGCGTTTGAGTTCTCGAAGAAGCTTTATCCGCGTGGGCACGTGAACCGATGCAGGAAGGCGATCGCGGCGTGTGATTCGCTGATTGCTGCGACGAGGTTCGATGAAGCAGAGCCGGTTTTAGTCGAAATTGAGGAGTCGGCGCGAGCCTACTTCGGTTACGGTAGTGGTCAAATAGAGAAGTTCGACGAACTTTGCCCGTTCGCTGATCGTATTCGAGCTTTTCACAGCTGCTTGAACAGAAAGTAATTTCGACTCTTATTGGGCTTTCGTTCGATACGGTGAGTGCTTGGAGCGAAAATATCGTCGAACTGATCCTTTTGCTTTGTTGAGGTTGTTTTTTTGCTGTGTTGGCTTTGAGCTAATCATGTGGACAAACTATTCGCTTTTCTTTTGCGACTTTCCATCTGGTTTATTTGGCGAGCTTTGTTTCTGCAAAATGTGTACTGCCGAATGCTGAAAAGCTAGCTTTAACTTGATGCAGAGGCAGGCAGAATTGTGCGGCTTTCGGTGGCAAGTTTTGCCCAAGGAGGCCTCGCGTGGTCTCTGGACTTTGTCGCCCGTGTTGGTATTCCAGTGTGCTTTGTCAAATTGCGTGTTGCATCTGAGCTTCGTTGTTCTGTTTAAACTCGAGCGTCCTAACGTTCCGGTCGATGCTGTTGTGTCAAAAAAGATGTCCTAGCTTTATGCGCGTCTTGTCACTTGCATTGCTGGCGTGCTCGTCGTTTTTATTAGTCTTAGAGAGAGGGAAGCTAACTTTACACTGGAAAAACTGCCTGTTCATCCTGATGTTTTTTAGTTTGTTTTTCGCAAACACTTACAACCTCGTCGCTTGTGGACATCAAGAGTATAAATTGACCGTCTCTTTCCATCCAATTTATTCTTGCTTTGCCCGAACCTTTAATAGTCTATCTCCTGGCGTTATTTGTAAAGTGTCTGGAAAAGTCGAGAGGAAACTTATGTAAGCTATCGATAGCAATGGGAGAGTGTAAACTTTCAACAATGGAACATTACGTAACGCCCAGCCTCGCGCCTTCCGTTTTTATGTAGCACATCGTATGCAGTCTAAACAAGGCGACTCTTGTCGACTTTTGGCGGACCCTTTAGTATACGTAACGGTGAACCACGATAGCAATGGCGGCTGCACCGGCAGCGGATGATTACGAGAAATGCGTTGCAGAAGCGGTTCCGCTTGCGATGGCACTATCGCCGCGTGCGATCGACAGGTATTGTGTTCGTGTTGTGTTTGCAGAGATCCTGACTCTGTTTACAAAGTACACCGAATGTCGACTTCTCGCTTGTGTTTTGCTGTTCAATAGCCGCGTATTTTTAAGCTATTGCAACTTCTGTCTGGAGAGCCTTTCGCCCCGTCCATGGCTTGTGCGCTGCTGCGCCCACTGTTCGTTCGTTCGCTACTGCAGCAAAGGCTGTTTCAAGCGAGCTCGTGCTGATCACTTGCTTGAGTGTGAGATGTTGACCGGAAAACTTGCAGAGTGGAAGTCCGGCGAGGAGGAGCACCAGTTCTCAGCAGAAGGTCTTCTCCTTCTTCGCCTCTACTGGAAACACCAAGCGGGTCTTCTCGTCGACGCGAAAGGCGCTTATTCGGGAAAGACCTTTGAGAATCTCGTTTCCCACGTCGACTCGTTCTCGAAGACGGGCAGTGCGCAAGCCTTCGATCTTGCAAAGAAGTGCGCCGAATTTCTCCGTGGCGGCCAGCTCGACGAGCGAGTCCTCTTCGAGATTTACGCCAAAATGATGCTCAACTCGAAAGGGGTCGGTCCATCGGATAATCAAGAAGGTCCTGTTATCGGTATGGCACTCTCGCTCGACTTCGCTGCCTACAATCACTACTGTCGACCGAATACACAGAACTGCGATAGCGGCCGATGCGTCCGCGTTGTGCCACTTCCCGATGCCTGCGGAAAGCCCATCGTAGACGCGCATGACGTGAGCAAGGCGTTCGTCTCCTACATCGATCTCGAGGCGACGAAAGGCGTGCGTCGCTTTGAGCTCGCAGCGAACTGGCTCTTTCACTGCGACTGCGAACGCTGCACCGATCCGGATGACGATCTCCTCTCGGCGATCGCCTGCGTGGAGTGCGCTGCGCCTGTCCCGATCGACGATTCAGCGTTCCGCTTTTGTATCGACGCGAGATTTCGAAGCTTGTCGCTCACTGTTGTCAGCAAGGTTGAAACGGTCTTTTCGCTCTGTCCGGCACTTGAGCTTCTAATGCCTTCGGGGGAAGCGGACTCGCAATACTATGGCGATGAGTATAAGACGTTGGCGCTGATCTGCAAGAAGTGCAACACCAAGCAGCTGCAGGAGCACGTTGAGTTCGCACTTTGTGTGATGAGTATCATCGGAGTGACGGCGGTCGGCGAGGAGCCTCTTCTCAATCTGGTGCAACTCGATGAGCTTCTCGAATGCCTCGACGAGCAGTCGAAGATCGTTTTGCCAGACTGCAACCTCTTTCGAGCCATGATTCTTCGCTACGACGCGAGGAACACGTTCGGCGATTGGCCGACGAAGGCGAGGAAGATGCAGGCGTGTTTGGAGGTGCGAAACCGATGCGTTCCGTTTGGTCATGTCGCTCGGTTTGTCGATCTGGTTCCTGCTTGTCAAGCGTGGCTGGGAGCTTCGAAGCTTGTTGAAGGGGCGGCGCTTTTGGCTGAAATTGAAACGACGTCGATGTGCTATTATGTCAAGGGCAGTGGCAAGGCGGATGGATTGAATGAACTGTGCCCGTGCGTCGACGAGATTGGCAGCTTTAAATGGAAGCGAGACCGACTCATCGAGGCGCACAACGCGCCGGCGTCTGCAGAAGGCGACGAAGCTGAGTGAGCAAGCAGTGTACAGTATGTGCTCGGTTGTGGTAGTAGCGCTGTCTCTTTGAACGCGAATGTGAGGTGTTGCGGGCTGGATTGATTGATTGATCGATCGATGGGCAGACGCAGACCTTGTTTGAGTGCCGACCGTGATCTGAGTTTGCACCTAAGCATTAGCTAAGTAGTGCGAGTTTCTTCGTGTATTATACTGATTACTGTAGTGTGGTCTACTTCAGTACTGTTGTTTCTCCGTTGCGTTGTTGCTGTCAGATAGTTAGCTGCCTGGTCATGTGTGTGTGTGTGTGTGTGTGTGTGTGTGTGTGTGTGTGTGTGTGTCTCTCTCTCTCTCTCTCTCTCTCTCTCTCTCTCTCTCATGCCACAGATGCAGTCGCATCACGTTGAGTCGCTTGGTTGGGAAATACGTGATCAGCAGCGTGCATGTGCCCGTGTCGTGATATTGCTATTTGCGACGACTCCTGGAGCTGAATGTATCTATTATTAGAAGCTTCTTTATGTGTGTTCTATCGGATTTCAGCTATCTCACTCACGTCATCGCTTTGCTTCGTGCGAAGTGACAGCGAAATTATGGGGCTGTATAGTCTTGTTTGAGGTCCATCGCGATGTGCATACGTGCTGGGGGCTACTTTGAGATATTTAGATTATATCTAGAAGCAAGGCTTCTGCATGCAAGCTGCTACGAGTTGCCTATCTGGGAAGGATGAGCTAGATAATATGGCACTGGACCGGAATAATGTATAGCTCAAACGCGGTTTTTGTGCTTAGGAAACTGTGACTGCTAGAAATTAATTATTCATAGTTGCCAGGGTTTATAGCGTTTCGCAATCAGCAAAATATGCGACTTCGTACGACTTTCTAGCACAATATGCGACCAACACATACGCCGTTTTCCTTGCTTTTGGTGCACCAAATTTTCAAAAAATATCCATGTAATTCAACACGTAGGTTGAATAAGCGTCGAGCGAAGCGAGGCGCGAAATTTTTTGTGATTTTCAGCACTGAAAGTAGCATTTTCTGCCGTTTGAAAAATGTTTTCTTTTGGTCGGTGGTAAAGGTAGAAATAGGCGACTTTTTCTCCAGTCCGGCTCAAAATATGCGACTTTATGCGCCGCTATGAACCCTGATTGCTAGCACCTCTAAAGCTCTTCCCTGTTTCATTTCAAAGGGGTCTCGATTCACGAATTGAGCTAGACCACGTGGTGCTGTGCGCGTTTCGGTTTCGCTCGAGAGCTATGAACACGATCCGAACTCTACATATCGTGTTCGGTTTCGAGTACATATTCGACAGGCTACGCAGATACATTCGCTCCGTTAGACGCACAATGGTTTCGCCGTGAAAGATTCCATTGCGCTCGTCACTATCACGGTATGTGTCAGCCAGTTACACAGACTTCACGCACAACCTCCAACTCTTGCAATGCGACAGTGCGTGTGTACATTCCATTCGTGCAAAATTACCTGCGGCAAAGCGCGAAAACGTTTATTGCATCCTGCATGGAGTGCGAAGCGCGGAAAAAAGGATAGCTAAGTGGTCAAACATTATGTTTCGAAAAATCAAAAGTTAGCAGACGTCCCGGGTGTTCTAGTACACTGTTCTACATCCAGACGGTGGAACATTGTATGTTCCAAGCTGTTCCAGGGTAAATTTTCCTGCTAGTTTTTTTGCGCGAATATGCACCTTGCTAGGGTTGGCATCCCCGGGGATGGGAGGGGATTGGAAAAATCCCCAGGGATTTGCCAACGAAAAAAATTTTTACGACTAAAAAATAGCATTTTTTATAATTTAAAAAAGTTTTTTAATTTAAAAAAATTTACACGTGCGAGATAGGCGGGGGACTTTCAGGGAATCCCCTGGGGATTGGGGGACGGCGGAAAAATCCCTGGGGATTCGCCAACCCTAACCTTGCGCGTCATGGAACTGAAAACCCGCAGTTTTATCGTTTTAATGTCCTATAATGCCGTCCATCATTCTTCGCGCGCACTGCGTTTGTTTTTTTGCATCCTGCCTGAAGCGCGCAGCGCGTAAGAAGGAGGCTTACTCTTCGTTCTGACATAATCCCCCCCCCCCCAAATCCCCCCCCGCGGATAAAAGT
>JAQGBB010000897.1:0-15840 GCA_034691745.1 Prismatolaimus dolichurus
TAACTACGCATGTATGCAACTATGTTTTCCAAGAAGCATGCTAAATGCATGCACATTGTAGCTGTTGTAATCACATACGTACTACATACAGACGTAGAGTTATGCGTCCGCCAGGCATATATGCACAGTATAGGCAGCATAATTATAAACTAAAACGACGTTTCAGAAACACATACTGCAGCTGCATAGTGCTCGCATGTTTATACATATCGCGCACATATGAATGTAGAGTAGATACCTCGGCACGCATGAGTCTTGCAAGCCGCTCGTCGCTACTCTCGTGTCTCTCGCGGAGCAACTTTGGCAGCTTCGCCGTCACCGCGGTCGTGTCGACGAAGCCGGCCGTCAGCTTCATGACCAGATCGAGCAGCTTGCGCTTCGAGTCTATTACGTCGATCTTGTTGAGCACCAGGACGGTCGTCTTTGCGCGGTAGCGATAGAGCAGCTGGAGGAGGCGCAGCTTGATGCCCTCGCGCGTCTTCGCGCACGCCGCGTCGACGACGCACACAATCGCGTCGGCCTTCTCGAGGCTTCGCTCCGGATCGACCAGATGAGAACGCGCACACGCGTGCCTCTTTCGACTCTCGGGCCCGATGACACCCTGTCAACAGGCAGAGCAAACAGGGCGGCACAATGCAAACGTCTGCATAACTAAACCAAAAAGGCACGACGCTCACTCACCGGTGTATCGAGCACGACGAGCTGCGTATCTCCGCTACAGACAGAGAAAATCGCAAAAATGTACAGTCTGCACATATAATGACACAGGCGTCGCTGGGTCGGCGGGCAGGGGGCTGCCAAGCCAAATGTTTTTCGTCCGACCCCCCAAAATCGATACAAAAATGCTTTTTCAAGCCATTTTTTCCGGCGGAGGGGGCTGAAGCCCCCTTAGCTACGCCTATGAATGAGATAGAAAATGTGCCTCCATGTGATATGTAGAGTAGGACGCAAGAGCATCTGGTGAAAAGCGAACGTACTTGACAGCGACAGCGTTCGTGGTGCGCGTCGTCGTGTGGACCTTGCTCGAGACGGCCGTAACGTGTGAGCCGACGAGCATGTTGGTGAGGAGCGACTTGCCCGCGTTCGGCGCTCCGATGATCGACACGTTGAGCAGTCGCTGTGCGTCGCTCGCCTCGGGCGGAGTCGCAACGCGCTCACGATGACGCGCCGGGTCGACGTCGAGTCGCCGGCAGCCCATCGTTGGCTCGACCACGCCCACGCATTGCACGCTCTCGATCTTCGACGACGCAGAGCGACGCGACATGGCGCAGAGCCAAACAAATCGCCGAAGAACGGACATTCTAGAAGAAAAACACAGTTTAATCGTCCAGCTGCTAGTTGGACGAAATCGAGTGGCCATCAGTTTCTCAGCGCCACTAATTTCGCTCGTCCTCAGCGCAAGCACGGAAGAAGAATCGCTTTAATAAGAGACGACAAGAAACCGCACTTGAAAAGAGCACAAAATATATTCTCAAAGCATCGCGCTGAGAGACAACTAGTCTATCAACAGCCGACGATCGCTGACTTCCTCGGCGACGGGTCAGAAGACGAGACGTCTTTTTGACGCACCTACAATAAGAGAGAGTAAGCGAACATTTAGAAAGTCGTACACACTTCCACTCAGCACGCATGGAGGCTCCGTGCTCACTTGAAGTCTCATCGGCGTCGTCGGCGGGTCTTTTTCGCGCCGTAATCGCCCGTCGGCGTCGCAGTGCGTTCGGCAGCGGCAAATCTTCTGGCCGCGACGGCGGCGGATTGGCCAAAAAGTAGGCCGAATTCAGGGCCTGTCGTCGGCGAAACAACACAAAACACATTTTTATACACGACAACGCAATACAATGAGTACCACCAAAGCAATTAGCGCAAAGCTACAAGCGGAAGATACACGCTGACGCTGCACGTTACGTACAGCACGTACAATATACTATACGTGCTGTGTGCATAGAGCGTCCATTACGCATGCCCATGTACTGTAACGGTGGCTGTCTCATCTATACATACTTGAGTGCATGTGCAGCGCCGAAGCGGGTCGTAGAGGAAGCAAGTTGTGAGCAAGTCGAGACAATCGGCGCTCGCCGCGGTGAAGATGTGCCGCAGCGGTGTGCCAGGGAACTGCTTGAAGTTGACGAAGTCGGGAAGCGAACGCATATTCTAAAGAGTAAGAGCGACACTCCTCTCGCAGCAGTGCACCGTCTCGCCTCTTCTCCTACTGGCCAATCAGCGTCCTTCGGCGAGCCAAGTGTCTCAAAGATCTTCACCAGCTGATCGAGGTCCGACTCACCGGCCATGAAAGGTAACTAGAACGCAAAAGACCCGCTCAAAATCCAACACAACATCCCATAAGGTGCTTGTCGACAAAAGTCCGCCAAGGGCCCAGTTGCTGAGGAAACTCACAACTGACGCACAACTAGCACTATGAATTATGAAATAGAGCTCAAGTAAAACAAAGTTGTACGATTAGAGGTGAAGAACGACTAAGTGCACAACTGCAACCAAAATACAGTGAAGCAACACGACGTGCACCAAAGTGCAATGGATTATCAAAGTCAATAAAGAATGCCGAAGAAACAGTGAAGAACGACGCAACGCGATGAACAAAGAAGTGCAGTGAAGCATGACGAAAAACACGCAAGACTATTCAAAGGCATCGATAGATAGTTGTAAAAAAGTGCGGGCGTCGTGAGTCTTGAGAGTGACTAGACCGTATCGTATTCTTCATACAATACATAAGCGCCAACGTATGCATACGGCCTTACCCGTAAGAGCATCTCGGCGAAAATGCAACCGACAGCCCAGATGTCGACGCCGGTTGCATACTGGCGCGCGCCGAGGAGTAGCTCAGGCGCACGATACCAGCGCGTCACAACCTGCGACGTGTAGATGCGATTCGGCGAGCCGAAAAAGCGCGCGAGGCCAAAATCCGCGATCTTCAGAACCCCGTGCTCGTTGAGCAGAAGATTGTTCGGCTTCAGATCCTTCACACAACAAGACGGTAAAGCGTACAGTAAACGCGTTGTCCGCGCCTGCGTATCCACACTATGCACACACATAATGCACTGCACATACACGATGAAGGATAAAGTGCGCGTGGAGATACTCGAGACCGCGAAACGTTTGCACCAAAAACGACTTGATGTGAGCTGGCATGAGAATAATGTCGCTGTCCTTTATCACTTGCTAAACAAAACAAACCTCAGTCATCCGACCGAAAATATGGAGCACGTATACCCAAGAAGAAAAAGAAACTACCTCCAGATCAGTGTCCATGAAGTCGAAAACGAGCGAAATGTTTGACTTTTGACCGTATACGTCGAGCAACTGGAGATCAAATTAGAACGCAATCGGTTAAAGTCCGTAAAAGAAAACCTTGAACGTTCGACATACCCCAATCACATTGTGATGACTCAACTCCTGCAGAAGCTTGATTTCGCGCAAAGCCGTTCGATTGATGCCATCTTTCGCTTCAGACCGGCTGCCAACCTTTATCTACAACGTACACGTTAAGTCTTGTCTTTACATATCTCTGTAAACTTTGAAAGCTACTGCTGACAAGCGCTTACCTTCTTGATGGCGACGAAACCGCCAGTATCCACATCTTTTGCTTTGTACACGTTCGCAAACTAAAACAGAACTGCAATAGAGATATGTACGCAAACTGCACGAAAGCAAAACTGCATAAAAACACACCTGTCCTTCGCCAAGATGATCCAACTTTTCGTATCTTTTTGATTTGCCAACCACCATTGCAAGTGCGCGATAAATCAACTTAAAAAAATTCTCGTGGGTGCAACCTTGTTCACCGACTTGACTCGCCGAACGACTTCGAAATTTGTCCAAACTCGAATTTGAAATGCAAAACGTATAAAGTATCCCTGCGTTGCTGAAATTGAACACATTCATATTGTGTCCATGCTGGAGCATCCCGTTATTACCAATGTTCAGTGTTAGTCTCTAAGTTTTTGTTATTGCTGCAGATGGCCAGATTTTCGGGCGCGCGTTTGAATTTTCTTTTTGGAATCTAATTACTAGTATCTACTTTCAAATTAGTCATCGCCGTTCTTGCATTGACGGAATTGGGTATATTATAATGGCGTACACTGCACAGGAAATTCCCAACATTTGTTTTCAACATTTTTCACGACAGGTAGTAGTTACAGTATCCACGTGCTCAACTTATTTCCCTCAATTCCGGATGCGCCTCTGCTTAGTTAGGACTTCTGTCGATAGTACTCGGGCAAAAAACAGTGGTCTAACTTTGGCAGTGTACCTCAACGAACGCTTGACAGAGCTGCACCGGTTCAAAAAGTTTCCAGCCGAGTCGAGTTGAGTCAAAAAGGGTTCACAACTTCCTGCTGAGTTTTTGGATTAGAAAGGGCCTAGGCACCCAATATGAAGTTGTGCACGTAACTCAGCTTCGCTTGTTGCTCCTTCTGATAAATGCAGAAAATGTATACCTTCGGCTAGTAAACATCAAAATAGGCTGAACGAGGAAAAAAAACGTTCGTGCCCAGACGAATCACTAGTCGTAAACATTACAAACGCCGGTGAACGACGAACGCGCAAGCGAAAAAGAAACTTTGAGTGGAACATTTTTTATCGTAAAACGCTCGCGAGCAAATGACTCGAAAGCTTCAGCTTCGGCAGTTTCGGCGCCTTTGATTGGCACCACTGACTGCAGGCGTGTTCAGGAGGAAGCGGCGCTCCCTCGAATAAGACGGACGGATGGCGAAGTGCTGGTGAGAGAAGCGCCATTGTTTTGCGAACGTCACGCAGAAGTTTCGAGGAGGCTGCCTCCTCGTCGGCATTGTTGCAGACGTTCTCGAAGCAGCTGGCGCGAGAGCTTCGCGCCGGAAGACGTGTACGCTGTAGCAACGCTTGCTTCGTAGTAAGCGTGCTGCGAAGTCATTATTCTGCCGTCTCGCGCGAGCTGATCGACGAAAATTCCTCTCTGTGAGCTCACTGCAATCCGAGGAGGTGCCTGAGTGAATCAGCTGGCGGAAATTGTTTGCGACGAGAGAGCGAAAGAGAGCTAAACTCGGTGAAAAAGAGCTAATCGCGGATCTTTCAAAAAAGGCGAAAAAGATGTCTTCCCGAACGACGGCCGGTGGTCTTGGGTTCGCAGTGATGCAGAAGGTAAACAAACGAGCTTGACAAACAACGCTCCGCCTGTGAAGAAGCACTTATGTAAGCTGCCAGGACCGGCTTTCGAGCACCTCCGCTTTCGTAGTGGACTGACTATACTTGGCCCCGCTACCTCAAAATCTTGGACGGAATTGTGCTTTCTTCGAAATTTGCTAATCGCAAAATGGCCTCAATTCGGTTTCGGGTAGGCACGATCGGTGTGCTTCCGCGGGAGGATGTACCATATGACGTCACGGACATAAAAGTTGCCTTTTTGACCCCTTCTACGGCACCTGTGTCGAAAGCTGCACTCTCCTGTCGTGACGTCATACGTGTCTCCCTTGTTCGAAAGCCGAAGTAGTGCGCTGTTTCAGAAAATTCGACTTGTTTTTGCAGCAAGCGAGCAAGTTCGACGAGCACCAAGCGGAGATCTTGCTGAAGTGGATCAAGGATATCAGTGGCGAGGCGATCAACACGTCCGGAACGCGGGAGAACTTCTTTTCGACGCTGAAGGACGGACAAGTTCTTTGCAAGTCCGTCGGGCCCAACCACCGCCGTTCCGCTCCACGTTTTAATAGCTAATCTGCACCCACTTTGCCAGATTTGCGAATGGCATTCAAGACGGCTCGGTGAAGAAAATCCAAAAGCCGATCTCAAACTTCGCCTGCATGGAGAACATCAACGCGTTCGTTGAGGTATCGATCGCGGCTAAACCGAATCGCTGCCAATCGTTGCAAACTCGAGCGCTTCTTCGTGTATAGGCAGCGAAAAAGTTTGGTGTCGGAACGGAGGAGACATTTCAGAGCGTCGATTTGTTCGAAAATCGCGACCTTTTCTCCGTCTGTGTTTGCCTTCTCGCCCTCGGGCGTTTGGTGCGTGACGATGGAGAAACCACGATCTTACGCAACCCTTGGCCCAGATTTAGCGCTCGTGTTCTTGCGTCGTTGCTAGCCTGAGAAACGAACATGGATCGTTCGGTCGTATGGGTCCCAAATTCTCGGGGCGACCTAATTTAATGAATGAAACGGTGCAGCCTTCAATGAAATGAAATGCGCCGCGTTTTTAGATGAGCAAATTCGGCAAGCCAGCGCCGCAGTGATCGATGAAGCAGAAGAACGCGAAGAAGATGAAATGGCTGCCAGCCGCCGCAATTTGCACTTTTCGAACGGCTTTACATAAAAATATTAAGCGCAATTAGGCAAGAGGCTAGAAACGTGCGAGTTGCTCGTAGATATCATATATCGTCATTCTCTTATTTGCTGCATAATGAACGTCGTGAGCCTGATCGTCGCTGCCACACAGCAAGGGATCGTCCGACGGTTTAGTCTGAACGCCCCAATATCGTGACACACAAATTCAACGTTCGCATAATCCGCAAATACCATACTTGCACGCGCTTTCATGAGTGGACTACTTTTTTACCTAGTACCCAGTGCAAATTTTGAATTGGTACCAACAGAAGCTATTTTCGAACTTGCGTCCCTAGCGGTTAGTACGTCTTGTCGTCGCCGACTAGGAAACAAAACCGAAAATCACGATGCCAGACTCATCACAGGACTCCTCGCGACACATGACGTCATACACGAATGTCCTCTTGGCTGGTGGGCAGAAACTGACCGCAAGGCACGGCAAATGGGTTTCCTGCTGAAGATGACTTGCGGAAAATGTACGGACGTGATGCAGGGTTGAGGGAGAAGAAAAGGTGAATCGGCGAAAGGCGGAAAACGTTTCCTGAGTATCACCGAAAGCCGCCCTGACGCAACGATAAAGTCACATAAGTTTGACAAAAGTAAAAAAATCGTTATGTTTGTGTTTTATTTATTTTTAATTTTTGTCGGGGCTTCGTATCCCAGCCTATCATCGAGGATTTGCGATATTTCGAGATACAGTTAGCCGGACCCCGAAAAGTTTCGATTAGAATGAACTTGATTTTTAACATTTTGAAGCCGATTCTATTCTAGAACATGCTGTGGAGCACCCGGAAAAGCCTAGAACATATTCTGCCGAACACAAATGAACGTGTTCTGGAACACTCCGTTCTGGTGTCCTCTGGTCTGGGAAGGGGTAAGGAAGATGAAAAAGGAAGGAGGAATTTAAGAGTGAACACCTAGGGTCGTTTCTTTCAAGCAAGATATAATAAAAGGGGTGGAAATTCTTGTTGAGTGAATTATTGTTCACATTTGCAAAGTAAAACAATTCAAAAACACCGAATCTCTTATTTTGCTGCCATATTTTCTACAAATAAATGAATCGATTTTACACGCACTCGAATTCTACCGGCTCTGCCGACTGTCAATCATCGGCCCCACCCAAACGAAGGACAACAAAACTATTTGGAAGGGTACATATGGGTTCGCCCGCTGACTCACTCTCTCTCTGGTTTCGTTCGGAATCGCTATCCAAATACCATTAAAGCCGGTTGCATTGGTCATTCGGTCATCCAGAAAGCGCTCAATCTTGTGCCCTTTGACCCTATTAGATGGGTTTTAGGTTGGCAATTGTCCGGATCCTGTATGCGTCTTTGCCCGACCGGCTTTTGCAGTTCTCTAGCGGGTCAGAAAAACAGAAAATTTTAAAAAAGGGCAAAGTTTACAGTTAAAAAAGGGGGAAAGGGTAAATAATAAATAATTCCTTTCTTCTCTTCATTCCCCGGTTTTTCGCTTTCCCTTTTCCCCTGTTTTTACCCTTTCCCCCTTTTTTAACTTTAAACTTTGCCCCTTTTTAAAAGTTTAATTTAAAAATTAAAAAAAACTCCGAGTACGCGGATTTCGGTCAAAGACGGACAATTCCGCGTACTTTTTTATTTTTTTATTTGACGCAAATGCCCCGCCGTAAAAAAGCACTTTTGGGAACCATCGATTTAGCGGATAAATATCCGGGATAATTATCCCGATAGTTATCCCGACCATCGTAGCCACCGCCTTACGCGATAAAACTGCGGTATTGGGAAGTGTACAAAGCGAGAGGAAAAGTTTGCAGGGTTCCTACCATTGGCCTTCTAGATTTCGGTCTATTGATAGCAAAGGCTCCGGCTACCTCTCCGCTTCCTGGCGATAAATATCCAGATAATTATTCCTGCCGATAACTCCCGCCTTTTTTTCCCATTGGCTGCCGCAAGTCACGTGAGGGCTCAAGTCCTGGACTTGGTCGTTTATGCGCCAGAATTGGCCAAGTCTCGGTTCCAGGCCAAGGGTCGTTTGTGCGCCACCTTGAAAGTGAGGCAATTCACGTTCAATACAACTTTGGGCGGTCTCGGTTCAGAAAAAAATCGAAACTTAAGAACTTCATTTTCTTCCTTTTCCACTCGCGTTGGGGGGTCACGACCCCGGGGACCCCTTTGTAGCGGCGCCCATGAAACTTGCGGTCGCAACTCTGCTATCGCGTATGAGTTAAATACTTGTGCTTTTACATGCCGACTTGATTTATGGTGACAGGGAGACGTCCGAGTGGAGGGACTATGGCTGGCGTAGTAAATTTGCTACCGGCTACGGAGGCTCGACGGTCGTGGACCGAGCGTGAGCTAGACGTACTTGCGCTCTGCGTCGAGCGTAACCGCATCTTTACGTCGAGCGACGACGTCGAGCTGAAGCGGCGTGCTTGGGAGCACGTCGCGGTCGTAGTTAATGTTGCCGAGCAAGGCGACAATTGGTTTCGCGTATTGCGCCGCTTTTCCATGGACGAATGTCAACAGAAATGGTCGTCGCTCGTGGACGCTGCAGGTGCGCGCGGGCGTGTCAGGGTAGAATGTCTATACAGATAGGTGTAGATAGCTTACCCTAGGACTGGACTAACTGGCACCAGTACATCGCTTGTCCAGAGCCAAATTGTCGCAACTGACCTCAACCAGTTTTAAAGAAAAACGCAAAAAACTGTTTGCTTCATGTCCTGCTGTCTGATTTCGCGGACACGACCGAACTTACTTACTTTTCGATCAAACCCGACCTATTTTTAGGTCATTTTGAGCAAAAACTTTTTTGTCGAAATTTTTTGATCTCTGCTAAAAAGTGCCTATTCATGGCCCTGGCAATCTCCCGAAACTTAGATTTCGCTCTAAAGCAGAGCTTTTATAGAGCTCTCGACGTTCATTTCGGTAAGCTCAAGAGCAGCTCTGCAGGCCACACACAAGTTTGTGTCCAAAATGCAACGTCGAAATTTTGTCAAAGTCCGTTCGTAAAAAATGCCAACTTTGAGACGTAATATCTCGACTTGTTTGCGGCATACACAGCTGATTTTGGGCTTGCCGAAACAAACGTCGAAAGCTCTACAAAACTGCCCATTCAGTGCCGAAAAAGCTTCGCTTTCGGCATATTGGCAGATTCGTCAAACCCGCATTTGGGAGGGTATGACCTCAAGATCGAAAATTTTTGAAAAAATATTTTTTGCTCAAAATGACGCAAAAAATATGCCTGGTTCGATCGAAAAGTAGTTTAGACGCGAAAAATGTTTTTCAACCACAGGGAGGGGTTGTGGTCCCAAAAAAACCGGTTTTTGCTTATATCACGCTCTAGAGTGCGAATTTTGCCATCAGCGACTTACCGTTTCACTGAGAATCTTCTCACGAAAAATGCTGCGTCAGCGGCTCGTTTTTGACAAAAATGTCAGTTAGGATAATTTGGCTCTCGACTAACGACATGCTACTATGCGTAGCGTAGGAATTTTCAGATCCGCGCACAGTGCGCGCTAGTGCAGCTGAGCGCAACTTATTCGACGCGTACGTGCTTCCGATCGGCGACGTTCAAGCGCTAGTCGATGCGGGCGCAGACGTGAATGCGCGAACTCGGCTAATGTGTCGCGAGGTTGGACAAACACCAGCAGGGAAGCTTATCAGCGACCTTTTGACCTATATTCCTTCGAGCGACGATGCGCGCGAGCGAGCACTGGGGCATGTCTGTGCCGTTCTCCGCGTACTCATTCGAGCTGGTGCCAATCTCGAGCACCCATGCCCTTGGCCGCACAGCACCGTCATTATGCAGATAGCCCGGCCGGCGAACGCATTTTCTGAGCGAATCGGCGATCGCGATCAACGAGAACTGTAGAGCAAGCGAATTTGCCGTCTTATCGAGTTTATGATCCGGGCGTGCCCGGAGACGCACCTCTGGTTGCCTCCGGCTCGAGAATTTGTGCAGTCGGGCTTCTACTTTCTCGTGGAATGGCGCGACATTCGACTTGTGACACTGCTTTTTCTCGTTCACGACGCCCGCGTGCTCTTCAACGGCAGCAATGGTCTCTGTGTCTACGATCGTGCAACGGGCGAGCATAGTCGTGACAAGGAGGCCGAATTCACCAGAGTGGACGGCCAGTTCGGAGCATGGCTTCGCACGGTGCGGGCCAGCGCACTTGCGACTACCGGCCCACCCTCTTTGAAGTTTCTCTGCCGTCGAGCGTTTCGCGGCGCATTCGGGCCGGACGCCGACGAACGTGCTCAGCTGCTTGCTACAGGAGGCATTCTGCCGCCTGAATTGTGCGACTATCTCTTACTTCGTTGTTGATTTGTCTTCATGTTGTGCGGCATATATTTAGAAGTTTCTACATCTATCGCTTGTGTACAGTATATGCACCAGTTGAACTTTGTTATTTTATGTTATATTATCACCATTTGTCACCATTTTTATCCACATGGTAGACGTATGTACAAATTCTACTGGAGTTATTCGCAAGCGTATTTTCCCACCACTCGTTTTGGTTTGCTGTTTGCCCAAGAGAGTGGTCAATCCCGCCGCCTCCCTGTGCGTTGTATGTAGAAATTCATAAAAGCCCCTTTTATGTCAATTTTTGCACCTCCGCTGCTATACTGTGGCGTTTCCGTTGAAGTACCAGATGAGTGACGGTCCTTTCCTAGCTACGGACCTGTGCTGCCGCGCTCCACGTCTGGCCCACTTCATACAGTCCATATGATATGTAACGTATCGCCTGGCTTCATTTTGATAGGGTTGAGATGGGTGACCCGAGGACAGGCTGCCAGTGTTTGTGACATCTGTGACACTGATTTGGTCGACCCTGCCGCAAAAGTACCGATTAGGACTTGTGTGCATCTACGTTCTGGGTGCAATTATTGCGTGCACGACGCGTGCGCTTTCATATATCATTTCGGCCGCGTCGATTGCTCGTGTCATACACCTTTGGAGGATTGGGAGATTGAAGATTTTGACGATTTGCGAGCCTCAAATGTGCCGTTTGTTCTAGATGTTCACGGAGGTTTTTGTAACCTATATATCTGCCAAGGTACTCGCATAAAAAATTTCAGCTTGCTAGCTTGCTTCTTGCGAACGCCATCGTGCACATATACATACATAAGTACGGACGACACGTCCCGCCGCATAATGCCCACTGACGAAGTCAGTGGGCCTAAAAACAAAAGTAGACGAGTTTCTGCCAGTCAACCCACAAAGTTCAGCTACGCACCTGCTACATAAATATACGGCCGGATGGTATGTATGCGAGTGGGATCGTCTCTAGCACGCGAGGTGAGAGCCAGTGCCGACGACGTAGTGTGACTTTACGTTTCCTTGCGAGAGTATGCTCTGGTGCAAACTGCGATACGGATTACGTGTTCGACAAAGACGACTGAGAACTCGACTCGACTGGACCAGACGTCTAGCGAAGCCGCACATCTAGAACTCACACAGCTGGGGACGTACGCACGCATATGACGTCACGTAGAAAGCTGAAGTTTGGAATCTCCTAGTGCCTGTCCTTCCGCACTTCCTATCGCACGCAAGGCACCTCTAACTAGACTGCGCTAGTTGTTTGAGAACATAACGTTGCTTTCGGGTCATATCTCGGCACCGCATATTGTTCGTGCGCACACCTTCTGTCATCGGGACGGCGAAGGGCAGTCCACCAGGCATACTGAGGCAACTCAGTGCGCCGCAATTGCTGCGGGACACAAGTGCTGGCTAAGTTACGTTTCGTTGGCTTTAAGCTTGTCGATAAACCTGCTCCCTTCGGACACGCGACAGAATAGTGAATAGAAGACGGGCGGCGTGCAGGTGAGAAACGGGGACAATAGAATCGGGTGGGAATTCCTCTCGCAGATAGAGCCGCGCTGGCACTAATTACAAGAAGCGGCTCTCGGTCTTTTGCAAAGCTACACACGCGAGGCGAGTCGGCAGAGAGCGAGCATGGCGTCGAAAACGCAACAAGCCGAAACGCTGAAGCTGCAAATCGACCAACTCCGAAAGGAGGTCGCTCTCGACCGAAAGCGCATCTCGGTTACCGCCAAAGAGTAAGCAGGTCAACGAGCTGTCGCTCGGCAGCTACATTTTGCGTTCAATTTAACAGCTTCTTTCTTCGTCTAGCCTAATGACCTACTGCGAGGAGAACAAGGCGCACGATGGGCTTGTGACTGGCATTAGCGATTCGCACAACCCGTTTCAGGAGAAGAAGTCATGCTCAATCATCTAAGTAGTAGTCTGCCTGCCCGGCCATCTATTTGCCGGACGACAACTTTGGCCAGACGATCGTTCGCCAGATATGCTTAATGCACTCGAACGGCGTCTGCGCGCTGCACGGATTGGCGTTCTTCGCCCGATTGTAGAGGTCCCAGAAGAGAGCCTCGACGTCGACGCCCTCGTGCGACGGATGCAAAGCCGCGACCTCGTCGTGGCGGCGACTCTTGCCTGCCGAGGACGCGAGTGCCGTGCAGTTCGTCTTGAGGAAGTCGACGAGTAGGCTTACGTAGTCCTGGCAGTTGTTAGCGGTGACGTGGTAGTCGGCGTTCACCTTGTTCCACCACTTGTTGAATAAAAGCACCGCACGGCGATCGCATTTGCTCGCTCCGTGACCGATGTAGTCGGCGGACGTTGTCGTGTTGAGGTAGGCGTACTTCGAGCCAGGATCCATCAGGTCGACTTCAACTAAAAATTTCGACTCTGAAGGTTGCGTCCAAACTGTAAGTTGAACGAATGTTGTCAGCCCTGGGGTATTAATAGGAGAAGTAGGCCAAAAACTGCACCGATACCGCCGCATCGCGACCTCGGAAGGCACGGCATTCACCTGCACTGTAGTCGAAGCCAAACTCGTAGATGAAGCCGCGATAGCGTAGGATGAGGTGCCGGAGGCGATCGATACGGCGGCGCCTGCGTGACGATTTCGCCAGCCACGAGTCAATGTCGCTGATTGTACGCCCGATGAGTCCGGGCAGGTTCTCCCAGCGCGTCGTTATCAGGTAATACGTATCACCTAAGGAGAGACAGACAGTGTGCTGCTTTCCTGAGCCGTTTAAGCTAGCTAGTAGCAATGTCGTAAGCGGTAAACTCTAATACCGGACGCCGGAAAGCAGCTGCTTCGATCACCGCACCGGTCGTCGTCAGCGCAGCGCGTATTCCTTGCGTAGCATTGACGGTCGTGGCCACAAAAGTAGGCATTGTCCATGCAGAGTGGCTGCCTTACTAAATGAGGAGCTGGCTCACTGATAAGAAGAAGTGCTGCTTGTGCTTTCCTAAAGCTTGCAAGAGGTTTCACCTTCGCTCGATGAGCTGCTCGACTGCGCGTGCGACGTTGTCCATTTGGATGCCGACAGGAGCAGGAGGACGACGCTGTTGATCAGCAAAGAATTCAAACGAACGGCGCGCTTATTAACGTGAACCACCTTGTGAGATCCTTGCACATCGACCATTGTCAAATACTGAACACCCTACTGCGAAACTGTAGCTAGCATCTCCTGTCTGTTTGTATGCATAGTTTCGCTCTTTGAAAAACTTTGCTCTAGTAACAAGCATCACACTGTGCACGTGGTCCTCCTATCAGATTTCAGATTGCTATTAGCTTCTCAGTTTTTTCTCGCCAGTTTATTACACAGAAAGCTAACTAAAGCTACATGCCTGCAAGCAAATATTTATGTGCGCTGTTGTCACTCTCATTGCCGTCATACTGTAAGCATCGGAGGCACTTAGCTTGCTCCGTTTTGAGTTCAAGTCAACGTCGACTTTTCAAATTCACAAACGGTTGACTAGTCGAGTCACCTGAAGTTTCCAGCGCTTGAAAACGATCGCGTGTAAAGTGCGAACATGGCACACATATTATTAGCGACGACGCGTACGCCTTCCATCACAAAGGACAACGACTCTATGTGCCTGCCGATCGCACTTTTCCACCTAATACCCTGGCTTGTCATTGCTGGGAACGGAGTGTTGGCCAGAACGGAAAGACGATGCATGCCCAGAGAGTGAGAGAAGCACGTCTTGGCCCTGTTTATTTTTGGGCTGCGATTTGGATTCACGTTTCGAGAACGTTGGCGGCATCTCAGCTTACTCCATGTTGACAGAGGCGTCGAAAAGGGAGAGTGTTGACGTGGTCGGTTCTCGCGTCGCCCACTTTCACCAATTCTAGCACCGGAAATCATGTGTAGGATGGAAAAGTTGTTTGTCACGTCCGTCCGCATGAGGCTGTCGGAAAATGCACTCAAGTATGTATCGGTTACTCAAGAAAGGCGGGTGGGCCGCGCTAAGATGCCTCAACAAGCTGAGCGCGTGAGTTGCGGGCGCCCACAATGGCGCCTGATTGCCGCAGCTGGCATGCAAGCATTGTAAGCAGCCGAAATTTCGCGGGCGAGATCGGATTTCAAGCATTAGAAAGCGACGCATTACGTAGTACGCGATGGAGGTGAAAGAAGAGCAAAAATCCCCGCGGTAATCCAGCGGACTGAAACAGACGCCCGGGTGTTCCTGAGGCTACTGAAGCGCGAAAATCAATCCAGCTGTCTACATAGTATAAACGCAGCGTTTCGCAAACGACGTCAAATCAGCCGCAAGTTGGGTGGTGAGGAATTCGGGCTTTTCCTTTGCGTAATATCCACCTCGGATAACTGATCGATACTGCAGTCGCAAGCGTGATGACCGACGGCGACGACGTTTTCGACAAGCTCACACCGGACGAGAAGGAGGAGTTCCGTGAGGCGTTCGTCATGTTCGACAAGGACGGAAGCGGAACGATCTCGGGAAAGGTACGCGGCACACGCTTGAAGCCTAGGCTGCTGTGAAGCAGCGCTGAGCAGAGCAGCTTCTGTAAATCTCACCTCTGTGAGGTTGGCTGTTCTAGGAGTTGGGCATTGCGATGCGGGCGCTCGGCCAGAATCCCACCGAACAGGTGAGCTTATATACATCTCCACAGACTGCATACATTGCATACGACAAGCTGTCGGACGTTTCCTATCTCAATTCACCACGATGTCGTTCGTCTTCGTTGTGGTGTTCGATCAGTATTGAAGGCGTTGTCCGAAAAGACAGAAATCAGGGCAAATCTAACTCGATGATAAGTCCTTCACTCTTGTTCACTTGACCGAAAATTTGAAATTATACATTCAATCGTGGCACTGAACGTACACTGTAGACAGACGATAGGCGCTTGTCTTTGCAGCTAGCACGTACGTAGAAGAGGCATTACGATAGAGCCGTTCCTTCGAAATGTCGTTCATGTCGCCTTCGTAGGAGCTGATGGAGATGATCAACGAGATCGACGTCGATGGCAGCGGGTACGTTTCCAACTAGCGACGATCAAAAGCAAGCATTTTTAGAATCGAAAGGCCTGCAAAATTTTTAAAAGCCGAATCAAATCGATTCACTTCGGAGTGGAATGCCGTTTTTTCTCGCATTTAAGGTGGCACATTGGTCAAATACCTTTAAATGGGGCGTGCTAAAACTTCTCAGGGAAAATACGTACAGCAGTGAGCAATAGCTTGTTGGAAAGAGCTTCTTTCCGTCTATGAGGTAAAGCCGTATC
>JAQGBB010000898.1:0-15838 GCA_034691745.1 Prismatolaimus dolichurus
AGTAGGTGAAGTCTTCCTTTTTCGAAATATGAGTTTAGTTTGCCCGGCGGGATTCTTCGGCATGAAGTGTAGCTCCGTTTGCCATTGTGCCGACGACGAACGCTGTCATCCTGCTTACGGCTGTTGTGCACAGAATGCGGTCGATTGCGGTAAGCGATGCAGTAATGTTCTCTCGTTTTTCTTCTGCAAACGCCACATTTCAGGTCCACAACAAGCACGCGCTTACCTGGCATCAACGGAGAGTTCTGCTCTCCTTCCCACTCTACTTACGATCGGACTCGTACTTCTCGTCCTAATCTTGGTTGGCTTCGTTTTCTACTATCGTCGCAAGTGGTATCGAGCGAAGGATCCACCTCTCCCTAACATCACGTGAGCAATTCGCATGGTTTTTGTGCTACTAGATGCATCTAACTTATTTGCACCGACATCCTTGTGAGTGTCTGCGCGTGTGCTCGTCAAGGAGCAAATCGATGAAAACAGCAATACAGCTCTGTTCGTGTATAGATTCAACTCGAACGGCTCAAGTGATTATTATGCGACGTCGCTGCCTGACAATGAATTCGATAATCCATTGTACAGTACGTCGGATCGACCCCCACCGTATCCGGGTACCTCGTCGTCGTCGGCCACGGCCGCTGGCGCGAAGAAGGCAACACCGTGGTTTCCGTCGACCGCTTTTCTCTCGAACGATGCGAAGAGTCAGCAGCGTAATCTCGAACAGATGAAACTCGGTATCGTTGATGATTCGTCTTCTGATAAAGGTATGTGCGTGATTCTTATTTAGCTGCGATGCAGGGATGGTCGGCCCTGGCGCCAGGGCCACAAGTGGCCACGTGAGGTTTCAAGTGGCCCCCTGGGTGGCGTGAAATTTAGGAAACAGTTTGACAAATTTGTCGAAAATACAGTGCGATTTTATTTTTGGAGCTAAATCACAAATTTTTTTGGCTTGCTCCGCTCGCCGTTAGGCAACAATTGCAAAATTTCGAGCTTCGCTACGCTCGGCACAAAACTTTGGCTTAATTTTTATCGAATTTTACACTAACAGAGTTTTGTTATTGGTGGTGTGTTAGTTTGTCAAAAATGCCTCAGAAATTTTTTATTTACCTTCCTTTTCTTTGTACTTTGTTCCTATATTGAGATATACGTGTTTGAAATTGTTTATTTTTAAAATCGCGGTCTGCTTTTCTGGCGTTGCCAACGCTAAAAAATTGCCCTTCCCAGACGCCAAACTTAGGTGCGCCCCTGGTACGTACTATGTAATGCGTTAGCCGGCTGACGAACGAAGTTGTGTTGTTCTGTATGGCGACGCAATGCGTGGTGTTTTACACTACAGTACTCGTTGAGCAGTAGTGTTGTTCGCTGTTCAGGTTCAGACGATAGTGGCTATGAGCGAGTCAAAGAGAAGAACCCATACGATTCACTCGCGAACAGAAGTACATCGTTCAAGCCACCAGTTGCCGTGAGAGGTGAGCTCTTAGGAGTGCATGCAGGACGTATTTGCGCGTATGTTGAGCGAGAGTTTCACTGGTGTTCTTGCGATTACTCAGAATCTCGAGAAAGAACAAACGATTCGGACGCCGCTGTTAGACAGAGCACCGCCGAAGGCTACGCGACGATCGAAGAGATGCAGCGAATGCAGCATGGACTGAAATGAGCGGCGATAAGTGACACCAGTTAGTCCGCACTATGAGCAATGCTGGCTGCAGCCTCAGGTTCGAACTGCCTCAGCGTGCGTCGTGCTTTCTTTGTCTGCCAATGCGAGTACGGGTGCAGCTGGCACGCCTTGCCACTCGCTCGTGGAGAGTGCGAGCATTACCTTAAAACGAACGATCTGTGCAAGCACAAAGGAGGCGCACCATCTACTTTCTGCGTAGCATGTGTACTGTCGGGCTGCGCCAAGCAGTGCGGAGTTGAGCATTTCTTAAATGTCTTAAAGAATCTGGCGCTTTGAGCGTATTTTACGTGTACTCTAGAAACTCTGTCAGTTTTATCTGTTCTGTTCACACGTGATGCTTTTCATCAATTTACCGTACTGCTGTGGCCGTGCGGACTTCGCTTCTTGGTCAGGTGGCCTTCGTTTCTCGACTGGCTCAGGCGTGGTTCTGCGAGAGTGCTTTCTCTCAGTCTGTCTCGACTGACTTATTGATTGTGTGCTGTGATTCGGACAGATTTTACCCTCTTCGTGCGTGTTTGCAATTTTATTTAGCTTACGCCTCGTTGTTTTTTTTCGTCTGCTTGTATGTGCAGTACTGTTTGAAATGCATTGCATGCGTGGTGTTCTTTCGTGCGCTGGTGCGTGCCTTGTAACTATCCTATGCAGTGTGGATGCAGACTTACTCTGTGCAGTGCTTTTCTGTTGGTCACTTACATACTACCCTGGTGCAGGCTGCTTTTAACCAAGTTTTAACTGTAGTCATGCCGCACGCAGTATATAGTCGATTGATTGTATGTATTGTATATTCACGTGGTTTTGTCGGATAAAGCTGTTTTCTTTTGTGAAGAACGCAAAGTGCAGATCTACAACACTAGTCCACGTGGATTCTGCATTTCTGTACATAGAGGCCGTGTCGATTAGAGTTCGTTCTTTATGAGCACGCCGTATTACATGCGTACAATAAGGTACACAGACATTCTTGCTCCATGCACCACTGCTATTTCATCGGCAAGGCCGTCAAAACATCTACGCCGCTCCGTACTCTGCTCGTTTCAGGCGATGAACGTTATAAATAATCGTTTACCAGACCAGCACCAAGTACACGTTTTATAGCAGCAGCCGGTGACCCCACGCAGTGAACAGTTTTCAAAGCACACTGGCATATACGGTGACAAAGCATGCATACATCCGGGGTGACTGTTACACAATGCATACTGTACATATCACAACAACAAATATCGATTTCTCGAACGTTCAAATTGTATGAGTAAAGGTACGCACTGCAAACCAAACTTGCGCAACAAACGAACGTCATACAAACCGTGAACAGCACTAATCTCGGTATCGATAGTAAATGCTCAGATTGCCAATTAGCCCGTGGAATATTCCACACAGCAACTGGCCAATGCGTCCTCCGAATTTTCCACATAATATCACTCTTCCCTCGTAACAATGTCAGAAAATTGTGATTCTCGGTGTAGAAGCTATGAATATGAAACAAAAAAATCGAGAAAGATCAACTGCAGACTGAACCAGGTAGTACTACCGCTTGACTTGCACAAAAGCTTACACGCACAACCGAGAAAAAAGATGAATAACTTAAGTACAACTCAGACTTGAAAGCACTGTACAGTACGTATATACAAACAATCAAGAATACAACGAAAATGATGCACGCTTGCGCAGATCACAGAATACATATCGCAAAAGAAAACAATTAAAAACGCTGCTTAACAAGCACATAACTAAAATCCGTTTCCTGACTTGTCAACCTCGCACAAAACTTGCATGAAGAAATAGACCGCATAAACAATTGCACCATGTATAGCATATGCATCAAAATGATACCCAGACCTTTCCGCGCAGACATGTTCGTTGTCGTCTCCGATGGCAGTGGCCAGACTCGTAAGGCGCTTATAAATTAGAACGACCGTAAGATTCCCACCTTTCGCAATGAGTTCTGCACACTCTCAATCTGCCAATCCGTGAACTGGTGACCGAAATCCGACCGCCTAACAGGCATTCCTAGAAGCAAGAAGAAAAAGCCCAAATGAAGAAACAGCAAAATATACGTACATAACCCAAAAGCAGCCACTCATAAATGAAGTGTAGTGCTGCAAAGAACTACATTCAAGCCCCATTCTTACCTAGCTGTCGACGTAGATCCTGCGAAATCACGGCCGCTTTGAGCGTGATATAAGCCGAGGCAGACAGCTCAAGCTTCGAGCAAAGCTCGCGCTCATAAGCCGAGAGGAGTCTCTCCATCTTCTCCCGCTCAGCGTCTGCATCGTCATCATTGCAACACTGTCCGTTTCGATTAGCGTCCTCATTATTATTATTCTCTTTAGCACAACGTGCAGTCGCCGCATCGTTGGCCACTATCGACGGTTGTTTTACAGCAGGCAAAGCGTCCACACTCTTAGTGCCGCCCACGGCTGGTGACGGTGGTGACAGTCCAGTACTACTGCCATTACCGCCAGTCTGGCGAGGGATTCTAAACAGTGGCGAGCACGGCGTCGAAAACGACGATCGTCGACTCGAGGCCTGCTCCTCATCAACTGTGGACACAGCCGCCTCCGCCCTCATCTTCCGCTTCGCCTTATTGCGCTGCTCGGAAAGCACGTCAAACTCTTTCGCCTCCTCAAGTGTGCGAACACCCGCCCTTCGATAGAGCTGGAAGTCCTCCACTTCAGATTTGAGTTTCTTCGCCGACTGAAGCGACTGAACGAGTTCCTCGAATTCGCTCTCGCTTGACATAAACTGTCGAAAGCGGCGCAGCTGATAGCGCAAGCTCGACTTAATTCTAACCAAGCAAAAGCGAGGTGTACTGCACACGTAATAGTGGACGTAGTACCCTGCGTACAAAGGGGCCATGCATTTATGACGTCACGGTTTGAGGGCGGAAAGGGATCCCGCCGAAAGTGATTTTATGTCTTATAAGTATCCGAAAACCCGTAACGTAGGGGGAAAAAAGTTCGAAAATTCGAATCTTTACGTGACGTCATAAATGTCTGCCCCAAAGGCAGACATTCAACATCAGTTTTTCCGCTATAATCCCTGACCCTAAGCACCAACCGTTCGAGCTCAGCGGCTGCCGTCTTCTTCCTCTTGTTCGCATTATTCGCCTCTCCATCCCGCTCCTGCTGTTCTCCAGTAGCTGATCGAGCCCCCATCCCTGGCGTATACGGACACGCCGTTCGATAAGCGACAGCAGCATCTCGGCGCTCTTGGTCAATCCGTTCGATAAGTTGTTCACGCTTGAAGAAAGCCTCAAGAATGTTATGTCTCGCAATGAAGAGTTTTCGTCGCCAGCGTTCGCTGAAATGAACGATGTTCAAAACCGTACTAATTGCGTCCACGTACTCACCGCAACTCACGACAGTACATGCCGATGACAGCAAGTTTTACAGCTGACTCGACAACACTCTCGTCATCGTCGACATCGTTGCCACCGTTGAGACCCGATGAAGACGCTGAACAACTGGCGTAGAGTGTCTTCACTTCGAAGGGCATTAAGGGACGTTGATACTCAATCGAGGTGCGTACACCAAATAAGCTATTGAGTGTTCGTTCAGCACCGTCATGCCATTCTCGTGAGAACTCAGCGCGTTTGGGGAGAAGGCCAAGACGTCCGATCTCGTGGCTTCCGGTCTTCGCTTCAATCTCAACGTCGAAGTCGTGAGCGAGCGCCTATAGGAGCAGTAGTGTTGATACGTAGACATATTGTGACAGTATGTACTATACACATACCGGAAATGGTGACTGCGACCAATCACTAACGGATTCGAACGCTCGCTGCCAACGACTGCTGCATAAAAGACGGCCAAGACGACCGCTTACGTAGACGCGATCGTGATGCAACTTTGCAGTCTTCGCCGACGGTACATGCGTAGCTAAATGATTCATTGATTGGTTAAGTAGAAAATAAAAACATAAAAATGAAGCAAGGAAGAGGGAGTCATAAAGAAACAAGTAAGTTGCCCAGTCCCTGTTTCAAAACGGTGCACACATAATCCGACGCAAAATTTCTAACTTTTAAAATATTCGTGTCGTCAGTCGAAGTGCAAAGCAAACAGCTTTGAGCGCCTGCATCTTCTAACCATATGAGCACTTACTGCCGAATCTCTCCGTCGCACAGCCGGTAGCGAACTGATCGTGCAACTCGCGAAGACGCACACTAACATCAGCCCAATCACCAACACCAAATGCTTCGACGGTGTTCAGCAACTGCAAGTGTCCAAGCGTTGTCCACAATTGCAAAAAAGAGCAAGAAAAGACCCCAAAACTTCACTTGCCCGAACAACTCTAACTATGAAACTGTCAACGCACCGTTCGCTCCTCGTCCGCAGTCCAGAAGTGTGCCGTCTGAGCAGTGGAATCATCGGATAACTTCGAGGAGACGTCGGGGAAGAGAGGAAAACCAGCAGCGTTTCTCACGTGATACCTGAGAAATAGAATGAATGTGCAATCACAAAGCTGACCCTCTATACATACGTACGCGTGTGATGGACTGTGCTTATTGGGTTTCGGCCTCAACGACGTCGATTCATTCTCCGTTGACACCCCATCGCCACTTCTCTCGGCCTCTTCGTCGCCAGGCTCGCCCGCCGACGGTCGAGCACCGCAAGCAAAGCACAGAAGGCACAGCGACGTCGGTTTCGGCTCATCGCATTCAGCGCAATCGACGTAAACCTGCCCGACAGGTTGCACACAATTAACACAGAGTGGTCCAGCAGCATTCAACGACGCATCTGCCGCAACTGCAGTCGCCCGCCGTTGAGGTGCAGCAGCAGCGGTACTCGACGGAAAGATCGGCATCAAAGACATGCTCGCATCGGTGTCGTTGAGTCTACACAATTCGAACTCGGTACTATCACAAATCACACAGAGCATGTGGTAGAAAGGCAAGATCTAGACGAAAGATAAATAGTGATAAATGCAATAATATTGCACTTGGACATCGATGAAACAGCGAATTTTGTACACAGCAAAACAAAAAAACTCGGAAACGGAAAATAACAACAAGCGAAAACGGTGACAATGGAATGCACAAAGTGCGAATAAGAACAATGACTAGCGCTTTGTGCACAAAACATCGAATACTGACTGGAATGGCCTGGTGGAGATCAAGTTAATAAGTTGTTAGCTTCTCAGAAAAGGTAAGCGATAGAAAGAAGAAAAGATACGATAGAAAAGCGATTCAAGAAGCCTCTTCTTCACTGTCGCTAGCGACTCCCTTCTGTAGATGTCGTTCAAATTCCGACCTGAAATCAAATGGGTGCGAATCCGTCCTCTATGCACAGAACTAAGTTAATTAAACTCCAGCATACCCGCAAACATCTTCGTCCGAATCAGCCGTCGTGAGAGCCGTAAAAGCGTAGCCTTGATCTCTCCTGGCTTGCTCTGCAAATAACCACAACATTACGTACAGTACGTACATTTGACATTCACTTACCGGCAGACGCAAGCGTTGCACCCGGCGAATAGACATAAGCCATAGTGTAGGCGTAGAAGTTCAACAACGAATAGACACACATGAACTCCGCCGACGTGGAATACTGCGTTTGTAGTGACGCGATGAAGTTGTCCTGTAGAGATGGTGACACGCCGAAACGAAATGCGACGAGAAGAAGCGTCACAATGATCACGCAGACCATGAGAAAAGTGAAGAATTTCAAGCGCAAATCTATGCAGTTTTCGATTAACATGTTGCATATGTAGGGAAGAATTGCGAAGCGATTGTACGCACCGAAATAAGGCAGATTGCGCAGTTCGGAGTAAGCTTTGACGACCAAATATGTTAAATAAACCACGTAGATGCAACCGATGATGTAGAAGAAAATTTTGAAGCCCTGAAACATTTTGTTTTTGTCTACGAGCAGCATGCTTTATCTGCATTGCACATGTGTTGTACGTACGAGAAATTTACATCTCTAAAATGCGTAGCGTACTAGCATGAATGAATTGAAAATAAATTAAAACCATAAGTAATTTAAAAATATTTATATTACCGTATAATACTCTGCAACAATGCTATTAAACACAAATGCACATTGTACTGTACAGTGTACACAGTCAGGCCAGTACACGCATAAAGCAGATGTTTTGGTGTACTCTACCGCCTATACGTACTGTACGTAAAGGGCGAAAGACATACGTGAAAATTGCCCGTATCCAAATCCTGTGGAAGGAAGGTCGCATCGCGACTCTGATTGTACTGAGACCACGCGCCGAGAACGACGGCAGCAATCCAAAGATTACCAACCAGTATGTACTTCGGCAGATAGAAACTAACGAATGGCCGGACAGCCTGCAACACAAAGCAAACAACTAATGCACTTGTGCGCATACTCAAGCCTCCCCTACAAAAGTCCGTGTAAATCTGAATCCACAGTTGATACGCGGATTTACTGTCTATCAGTGTGAAATAACCATCTGGAATATACATGTACGTACAGCGCAATTGAACAAACCTGTCGAATTCCGTGATAAACACAAAGCCAAAAGACAAGCAAAGCGAGAAGAAAGGTCGCTTGAAAAATCACATCTATCACTCCCGGAAACCATCCATCAAGCATGAAGCGAAGGGGATAGGATGGATCTACAAACATCGTAATTGGTAGCATCCACAAAATAAACAAGAGAATCGTCTTTATTCTTACTGTTGTAAAGGATCAAGCAGAGTAACAGGACGGCCATGCATCGTTGTTCTAACGTCCACATAGCGACATCGAACAAGCGAAGTACGTGAAAATACAAGATCTATAAGAAAACAAAGCACAGTTTAGAACAATAGTCAAGTGGTTATCGTACAATTAATCGTACCGTAACGAGAAATGTGAGCACCACAAATATGAATCGCACCCAGATCTCGAGTTGACTAAACGATGGATTAAAGGTTTTCCACTAAAAGAGAGAAATAGGTGCGACAATATCTGATGAGAGTAGAATTTAAAGCTTCACTTACGTAGAAGACAACATCAGCGATATTCTCGTAGAGATTCTCTAAACCAGTGAAGTTGACGTTGAAGATATAACTCGAAAACTTGACGTAGCCCAGATGAGCGACGATGAACTCTTTGCACTTCTTCAAATAGACGTGAGCACGCAAAAATGTTATGAAGCGGGTAGTGTAACTGGATAAATGCCACGCAAAACATGACTCATTGTTGGCAATACTCACGTTTTTACTGCACGTCAAGAGATTCGATCGGTTGTGACGAGTGAAAACTTCCGACGTTGCAGACACACTAACTGAGACGTTGAACTTCTGCTCGTAAAGATCGGCGACGCCTGTATAGAAAATTACGTTATAATATTTATACCTCACGCGCATCGGGGCAGCGCGGACGTGTACCGTCAGTTGCAAGTATCTCGGCGATGAGCCACAGCTCTTGGCAGTACGACGACACAAGCGGGCTTCTTAACGAAAACGGACCGGTCTAAAGCAAACGTAAGAACCCGCCACAATATCGAAGAAAGACCAGGCGAGACGATATTAACAACAAATGATACATGCAGATGGATTAATAGCAATAATACGTTGAGGAATACACGAATACTCACCAAGTTCGAACACTGTCTTAAATTAGACTAGTAAAAACAGCAAAAGCGTCAAACATACCGAAAGCAAGCGTTGTACACGAACGTCGTCAGTGCTGTCATTTGTTCGGCGAATCAGATCAAGAAACCGTTGACTCTTCACTACCAGAACAGAGGGACCTAAATCACAGTCGAGAATAAAATCGGATGCGATGAACAGGACAAAGCAGTAGTTAGGCACAAACCTCCGAATCCGACAGTGAGGCAACCAAAAAAAGCCAACGCGAACACTACGTACACGGCTGCAAACGCGCCTTTTCCCATGCTGTACAACCGCATATGTGACGATCTGAAGAAATGGCTCAATTGAATGCTGTTCAAGATTCTCCACAAGAGACTTATAGCTTTCACTCACCTCTCACAACTGTCATATTTCGGTGATGTAGCGTCATCAAACTCGGACAGCACATTCACATTCAACGTATCTTTCACGGCGTTTCGGAAACTACGGACAATTTTTTGTGACATTTTGATAGCTTTATCTGGGTTCAAGGTTCAAGCGTTGTTCCGTTATTGGCAAATCGATTTCTCAAAGCTTGCTAACTGTTGATACAAGCTCCATCGACGAAGAAGAAAAGAATTTCGCCGAAGCGTGACATGTGCATCACTTGCGACAGGCGAGGCCCTCTGTTCCGACAGTTGGAGTACTCTGGTAGACTCAGAGAGGCAAAAAGTTGCCAACTGTGCAGTTACTTATGGGACATACGATGGCCCCGTTGGCAAGTTTTGAGAAAATTGATTTGCGAACGCGTGAAGCTACAAGAAAAATCGAAGCAGTTTTGAAAAGCCCTAATTTTTGACCTAATGACGTCTTGAAATCCAAAATCGGTTCAGCCAATCTCGAGAAAACTGGTTGTGAAGTTTTCAGCATGCAGTCGCAAGGCGCACAAACTTATTGGACAAACGATATGTATGTCGTATGAAAGTTCGTAACCCGTAGAGGTTAGCAACCACAACGTGGAAGTCCGCAACTCATGAGTAGAAAAACCGGTTTTTCGGGTTCAAGCACTGGGAATAGTTCGAAGCTGATGTGATTTCCTGACAGTTTTCTACTCCAGTGAACATAATCTGAGCACCGAATCAGCTAAAAGCCTGAGGATAAGAAGTAAACAAATAAATATAACGCTGCGATTAGTCGAACATTTTCCATAGCTTTAGGTAGATTTAGCTCTTCATGTGCTGATCGCAGCCGCTAGGGTTAAAAATCGTGAGGATTCGGAAAGTCACAGTAGTTTTAAATTATTCTGAATCTAAATCCGAAAAACCTGTTTTCTACTCATGGGTTGCGGACTTTCATGTGGTGGTTGCTAACCCCCACGGGTTACGAACTTTCATACGACATATACATCATATGTCCCATAAGTAAGTGCCTCTTGCGACTGTATGCTCGGAAGTTCAGAACCAATCCGAGATGTCAACATGTCAAAAAAGATAAGGGTTTTTCAAAACTGTTTTGTTCTTTGGCCCACTAACGCACGTCAGTGTGCCTTATGCAATCGGAGGTGTCTGTGTGTGTGTAACGCATTATAACTTTTGAACGAAGAGGGCTAGCGAGCTACGGTTTTTTCCTGGAGATACCTTGAGACACGCAGGGATTTATTTTCATGGCGGTACCTCTCGGGGTCTAATACTTCCCGATAGTTCACTTCCACGTGGATTTTGCGTGTTTTGCGCATAAGTCCAGAATGCGTTCGCTAATTTGGCTGAAATTTTGTATGCGTATTCCTGAAATGTACTGTCATCGGTGGTTTTTGCCGCAGATGGTTTTAGGCCCACTTGCAAATGCTATGTCAAGTCGCCTTTGTTATAACTCCAGAACGCGTTGGCGGATTTGGTTGAGATTTTGCATATGTGATCGCGACATGGTGTTCTTTTGAAACGAAGTGTCATCGATGGTTTTGTCATAAGTGGTCTTTGGTCCACTGATATGCTATGTCAACTCTGTCTAGTTATAACTTGAGATTGCCTCGCGGATTTTGCTGAAGTTTTGCACATGGATTCCTGTCATGGTATGCGTGCTTGGGAATAGTTTTAGGCCCACTGGAACAATGCGTCAGTGGGCCTAGAGGATCGGCACATCAGATTGTTTCTTGTAAGTTCACGCGTTGCAAAGTTATTGGCAAATCCATTTTCCCAAAACGCACTTACTTATTGGACATACGATGGATATCTAAGTAAAGTCGGCGCATTCATCAAGTAAACTTGCGAAATCGATCACGTGACGTTGAGAGACGTATACCGTGTGCGTACGTACTGTTGTCGCGTAGTCGAGAGCGCGAATTCTCTGCCTTCTGAAATTCATATAAAATCTATCTCAAAATATTAAAAATAAACAAAAATACCATTATGTTGCCCGTCAAAGCAGCTTTCAGCTAATTATGCTTGGCAAGTCGCAAAAATAAATTTGTGTTTGATTAAAAATCTGAAATCGGCAAACCTTGGAAATTTTCTAGCAAACTTGAACGCAGAGCGCATGATACAAACGTTGTTTTCGACTGGTTATATGTAAATTCCAGAACGAAATATGCAGGCATTTCAAAAAAGCGTTGCAGTTGCCATGCACATGTTAATATTGAGGATGACATTGGTGAAGACTCCCACGGCATCTTCGACGACATTGGCAAATTTATCAATTATCAATCGTGGCAACTAATCGCGGAGCCAAGGGGGTATCTCCCCGTCTGGCCGAAAACCCGCCGTCGTGTGATTGAAGCCAATAACTTGAGGTCGATAGGAAGGTGGCCAAAGGGCTTCATGCATAAGTGCCTTATTCCTTCGACAATTGTCTTCGACAATCAGCTTCGAAATGAGACGTGAGAAAGTATGAAAAATAGACGCTTCCACATGATCATTTTTTAAATTTTTCCGGGGGGTGCACAGCCCCTGGACCCAGCTGGGGGACTTGGTCCCTGGACCCTCCGCTTGGGGTTTCGCAAGCACTCCTACCTCGATAAAAAATTATAGCTTCGCGGTTCGTGGCAACGTAGTCGACCTCATCGCTGGCATTGTCATCGGCGCTGCGATCACCGCCGTCGCGAGCGACATCATCTGTCAGTTCATTGCGCTTCCGACGCCTCAGTCCGGTCTCAGGAACATGCCCGCCATTGTCGGCCATTACAACAGGTCGGCGCGTATCGCTAATACGACGGTCGATGCCGCGAATAAGATGGGGATGGATGGTCACTTGGAACTATGAAAATCCCTTGGTACGGTCATCGATTTTCTTATTGTCTTCTTTATCATCTTCTTCATCGTCAAGCTGGCGAGTGCGATTTGAAGAAGAAAAGAAGCTCTTGCAGCGAGGGCGACAGTCAAAACGGACTGGCCTTGTCCCAAATGCAAAGAGAATATGAAACTCGGCACTATTTGTTGTTCTCACTCCTTCGCGGAGCCGATTTCGGCATGACAGTTGGCTTGACACGGTAATCTTCGGGAAACAAACTTTTATAGAAATCTTCCATAAAAGGCGTTCAAAAAATGCTTTTCATCTATTCTGTTTTATAAAATTTTTAAAACTTTCCATGTTGCCAGTTTGTAACCGGAAAGCTCAACTATAACAGCCTATTAGCTTCAAAATTTGAGTTTACTGCCAGCTCCAGCCTTTACGGATTGAACTTTATGGTAGAACGCCTTGGATGTAGTAGTGTCAACGGCATAATTTGTAATCTGCCACGTAGAACCAGTTGTTGCAACGACAAACGCAAAAATCATGCGAAAAAGGTTCTTTTTTGTCACTGCAAAATTTCTCATCAGTTTTCTATCTATCTAGAACTGCTCTGAGTGTTCCGTACTGAAGGTATGCGCCGGTGCGTTCTGACTTTCGTTCTCGCAATAGTACTCATTAGCGCAGATTTCATCGCCGGGTAACGACGATACTGCTGCGTGTTGACGCTTATAGGCTGTCGAGAATTTTTAGTGAACCTGGCCGTCGTCAGCGCAGAAGCAGGGCATGTTTGGGTACGTGCTTTAATGCAACCGACTGTATTGGCGCTTGCAAATGCGACTCAAAGCCACTGAGCACAGCCGCCACCGGCGAAACCCGCACTCGTTGGCGCTGTATTCCGGTCAGTCGCTAAAGCCTGCTGGCGTATGAAACACACTTCGTTTCTCACAATGACGATCGATGTGTGCTTTCGTACGAATTCGTAACATAAATGGCAGATGGTCAAATAAATTGATCTTTAATATAACGCCATATATGGACATCGGTTTTTAGGCTCACTGACTCACGTTAGTGTGCCTATGGCGGTGAGAATGTCTGTCTGCCCGTGTGTATGTATGTATGTGTGAGTGTGTGCTCGATAACTTTCGAAATAAGCAATCGATCGGGGCGAAATTTGGTATTAGATACCTTGGGACAAATGTATATTCGAGCTTGAAGATGAGCTCCGTGGCCTAACACTCCCCGAGCACGCCGCTCAAGACGGCTCACTCCTGCGTAAAAACAATGTGTTTTTTCGAATAACTTCTAAACGCCTCAACTTGGCTGAAATTTGGTTTGAGCACTTCCTCATGATATGCTTCAGGTTCTCTTGTCATCGATGGTTTTAGGACCACTGACGCACGCTAGTGTGCCTATTACGATGGCCCGTGTGTTTGTCTATTTGTGTGTGTGCACGATAACTTTCGAAAGAAGAGGGCTAGCGGGTTGGAGCCGGAGATACACTCAAATTTTGAAGCTGGCAGGTTGAGCTTTCAGATTGCAAACTGGCAACATGAAAAGTTTTATAAATTTTAAGAAGTAGAATAGGTAAAAATTCAATCTTTTAACGTCTTTTATGGAAGGTTCCTACAAAAGTTTGTTTTCTCGAAGAGTGCCGTCTCACGTCAACTTTCATTGCGAAATCGGCTCCGCGCGAAGTGAGGATCCGTCTTAACTGCCGCCCTCGCTGCAACAGCTTCTTTCTTTCTCCAAATCGCACTCGCCAGCTTGATGAACTCGGAAAAGCTTTTTTATGTAGAAATTTTTACTCTTGAAGCAATTTAGCTGCTGCATGTCTACCGTAGTTATAACTGTTAGCACCTGTCTCGACGCAAAACGATTGTCAAATTATTTGTAGTTGGTGTCTTCGCCGTTCCTTTGGGATTCTGCTGCTTTCAACAAAAAAACAGTTCGCACTATTGCATTATGATGTTTACAGACTGCTGCTTTTTATTTCTTACCGATTTTTGCCGATTTTCTAGAATGTTTAAAACGCAGAAATCTAATTATTTTATTCGGTGGGTTTCGCTCCCAGAACTCCCTTTTGAGCCCAAGCACATTTTAAATGCAAAACATTTTTGCAATTTTTCTGATAATTTTGGCAAGTTTTGTCGATTTTTTCTAGCATGCTAAAACGCACAAATTTGATTATATTATTTGTAGGCTTCGCAACCGGAAGCCCCCCGCCCCTTTGAGCGAAACACATTTCAGACACAAAAAAAAAATTTTTCTATTTTTTTAAATGATTTTCGGCGATTTTCCAGCATGTTAACAACGCAGAAATATAATTATTTTATTCGGGGGCTTTCCCACCCTCATTCTGCTTCCTTCCCCAACACATTTCAGATGCAAAACATTTTTGCAACTTTTCTAGTAATTTTGCAACTTTTTTTATTTTCTAGCACGCTAAAAACGCACAAATTTGTTTCTCGAACTCCCTTTTGGGTTCCAACAAACAGACAACAAACAAACATTTCAGACGTAAAATATAAAACATTTGTTATTACTTTTTCATGATTTCTGCTGATTTTGTCATGGCTTGTAACTGGACAATACAATTATTTTTACAAAAAAAAACTTTTTGCAAACCCCAAAGGGAGTCTGCAGTGACCCCTTAATTTTCGTCTTTTTGTGGGGCCCAACCGGAACATAGGAGATGCCATGTTACAAATTTCAGCCCGATTCGTTGAGCCCTGCAACCGCTAGAGCGAAACACAGAGAGAGAGAGAGATCATTGAAAAAGAGATGCTATTATACAATGTTGATGTTGTTTATATTACAACATTCTACAGTACCCGAGCGAAAGACATGCTACTCCGTCAGTTGCTAATAAACCTGTGAATTTTTAACGAAATTGCCTATGCAAGCATGTGAAAATTTTGGCCGGGCTTCTTCCGGTTTGTGCCTGAGCAAGTGGTCAGCCAGGCCGTCGCGCGTTTTAAAGACATGCGAACATTGCGCCTAAACGAAAAGTCGCTTCGGATGGGCGCAATGCCGATGACGATAGAAAGCATTTGCGTATCTAAACGCTTTCGGGCACATTGTGCAAGCGTACGGCTCCTCGCCGGCGTGCTGACGAAGATGCACCGTCAGGCTGGTGCGTTTGTGGAACCCCGCTCTGCACTGAGCGCATCGATAAGACGGCACGCGCGGCGCTCTTTTACGTCCACCCCTAACGGCGCCTTTTCGTGAACGGGAATATAGCATCGGAGTCGGGATTGCTTTCCGAATCCTTTCAGACAGTGCGAGCATTTGAATGGATCGGTTATCGATTGAGCGATTGATTTCAGAGCTACGATAACCGCTGCACAGGACAGAGCTCGCTGATGTATCACGAGACTTCGCAGCGACGGGCATCGTCGGAAACATGCTTCACATTT
>JAQGBB010000899.1:0-15836 GCA_034691745.1 Prismatolaimus dolichurus
GTAAGCGCCTGCTACCACTTTGAGACCGCGATAGAGCAAGACGGCAAGTTCGCCGAAGAAACGACCGAAAGAAGCTCCTACAGTAGGAAAAGTACTCCTAATGACTAGCTGAGTATCTTGCTAATTGAAACGCACCGACGAGGAACATAGGGAAGAAAATACCCGATGCGATCGGCATGGTGTTGCACACGGCCGACATGAAAAACTATGCAGAGAATAATGGTGGTGATTTGCGAAAAGCTGTAAGCCAGGGGCGACCAGTCCGGGCCAAGGGCCCTTTGGCCCAAAAATTGCCCATTTGGTATTTTGCCTACATTCATGTGTTAGAAGTGGCCCAAGCCAAAAATTCCGGCCGCCCCTGCACAAGCATAATTCTACACTCACTGTGTAGACAGTGTAGAGAAGAATGGTCACCGAAAAAGTCGACAGATCGCGTCCCCAGACATCATCGATAGTAGTCGATCTGCAGAAGTCATTGTCAGTTTCATTTTCAATCCTCGTTATATTCTCAGCCCACGAAATATTGCAGAAGAATGCAGTAATCGAACTTTTCGTCGACTGCTGAAATTCAACCATCATCGTACAATCTCATTACAAGGAAGAAGCCCTCCAAGATGTACGTACATCGCTCGCCATGAACTGCCCAAGACCAGGAGGAAAAGTGATCGATCCGATAAGAAGGACAACAAAGAGAGGGTAAACAAATCGACTGAAAAAGAAAGCATTTGAAACAGAAAGACACGGAGTAACAAGACGCACTTCTGCGCGATTATGATCTTTAGAACACGGTTAGTCCTCAACAAGATTACAACGGTGCGATGCAGTTTCACAAAGAGTGCACCAAGTATACCAGCTACAACTCTTGAACGAAAAAACAGTCGATGCAAACAGACCATCAGATGGCACCCAGTGTCAGTGTCGTACCCAATTAGTGCAAACATAAAGAGTTCCATCACCTCGTACGATGCTCCCTCGTAGAAGTACGTTCTGTACGATGTTACAACCATGGCTAATGGCGGGAAAGACAGAACAAAGAGACAGGCACATGCTTTTAGCGCAGAAAAACGTGCAGTGCGATCGGTGATTAGAAAGGGTATCCGGTAAACAATTAGGAGAGCACCGTAGTTCATACATACCATCGCCGCGATACCAAGTGGATAGTAAACGAAAGACGGTAGCACTGCATGCGGCAGATAGAAAACCGCGCCAGTAGCTGCGAACGGCGAAATAAGCGGTCGTAACTTCGATGCTAAAGAGGACGCCTAGACAAACGAATGTCGTGAACGTCGTCCACGATGCATGGGCTAATTATTAGTCGGGCTACCTCCGATTGGAGCTCCGAACGTGCACGCAACGCCAACCGCACATGCAGCGGCGAGCATCTCTGCGTGTCGAGATTCGTTCTGCATAGTGATAAGAGTCTGACGCTGCTAAACCAAAAGATCGCTCACTAGTCAGAAATACCTGGGAGATACCACTAAATGACTTGGACAACTTGACGAGCAATGTAGCGATGATACTTGCGACGTGTACAAACGGGCCCTAGACCGGTCACAAAGATCCACAACTGAATGAATGATCGTGCTAGTCTATTTACTTCTTTGCCAATCGGTACTGAACTACCCAATGCGAGTGTCAGTCCAACCACTTTCGCGATGAGTGTGCGAAATGTGAGGTACTCCTTTAAGATAACTCCACGCATGATCGTCTTCAGTTCAGGAAGACCGGAACCTATAGATGTATGAAAGAGATCCGACTACATCAAAATGCGCATACCATACACTGCGATTGCATACCGATCGCCTGGGGCGATACATAATGGATGAACAAGGCGGCAGCCATGAGTAGCATCACCATATATCTAGATTATACGCTGTGCATTAAAGGGACGTACGCACGTGAGGCGGAAAACGTACGTAAGAGCGCAAGAAAAAATGTACGTGTACGTACACGTACCCACTACCGTACGTACGTACGCGAGAAATGTGTATGTATGTGTGTATATGCGGTCATGTTGGAATACAAACATGTCGCGTCATCGAGAAAATTGAGTACGTATGCATGTACGTACGCATATAGACAAGAAAAAAACATGTACGTACGTGCGTAAAAATCACCGACCGGAGTGTCTCCCTCCCTTTACTTAGATACACGTACGATGTCCAAGCAAGGTACTGGAGCCAAACATCGACTTGTCCAGCAAGCACATACAAACTGAGACGACCTTCAGAAAAAAATGCTTTCATTGGAAGACTTATCCATCCGGCTAGACTAAATCCTACGTCGGACTACCATTTTGAAGCTGCTCGATGCCTAAATCGACGACAAAGCTGCACAACGCCGTTGCGATACCGAGCAACAACAAGAAGATCCAATCCTCGCCGAATCGCTCGAGCGTGAGCTTTGAGTATTGTTTTCGAAGGACTGAAAATTATTTAGCAGCTGACGGGTATGGCAGACACGGCAAGCGTAATCGAATTTCGTGGATACACAGCTACCTAAATGATGGCTAACTTGCGGGGTCTTCTCGTCAAAAATGGGAGACAATTTTGGTCTATATGACGCAGATAGGTTGCACTGCAATGGCGTGCAAATCAGCTGCACACTGCAGTTGTAAGACCACGTGCACTAAAATATTGATTTCTCCTCGCAACGCAATTTGAAAGCGACCATGCAAAGCCGCAAATACGTATAGATAAGCTTGAACGAAGCTTTTCTGATCAAGTTTTCCGCCAATTAGCTCTTTCATAGAACTTTCTCCACTCACAGTTCAGCTAATTAGCGCGAACTGCACCAAAACAATATTAAGCAGAGTGTTGTACCGGAAATGCATGTGTGCCACTTCGAAGGAGCTCGTGAAATACTCGACATCGCCACACTATCATAACGATCACGTGTTGTCCCATCAGTGTCCACCTTTAAACTCTCGACTTCGTCACGAACACCGTTCGACACTGTCGGCTGTTCAACCGCTAGTGCTGTCTTCGTGCACTCGTCCAACACCTAACATTTGATGTACTTCGGACGTGTCAGTTAGAAGTTGTAGAACTAACCGTCTTATCGTAGTCGAAATCGAGTTTCTTTGCGATCTCGTCGTGTGGTAACGCCATTGTGCTTCTCCGATGAGGGATAGACACGCAAGACTACCGCGATGCATATGCTCTTAACGTTGCTCGAAAAGACCGAATCGAATACGTTCGTCCACCGCCGCAGCTGTTCTACTGCAAATGCAGGTCAAGCGAAGAATGATAAGAGGAAGACTTCATTGATGTGTCGTCTTTAATATACAGGCCGCCACCCCACGTGCATATATGGTACTGATAAAGGACTCGCGCACTATAACTTCGTCTTGTACGTACAACTACAAGTGCGAAAGATGCTTGTCAACTTTGTTCTATTTTACCGATAGCAATAAGTGTTGCGTCTGACATAAAAAACTTGAGCCCTCCGATAGACACATTAGCTAATCAGTCAACAATCACAAAATATCGTGCGTCCAGCTCTATTTAAGTGAGCATCCCTCCATCGAAGTTGCGATTTCTTTGCGCAAATTCCAGTAGGTACTCGTCGTCAATAGCGACTGCTGCCACTAGAGACGTTTGCGAAAACCTCCTCAAAAAAGTACTTCATCGACTGCCACGAACGACGATCGGCAGCGGCGTTGTAGCAAACACCTGAAAGCGGGCAAAACCTAGCTCAAGCTCAAATGTGCATTTAGCTAGAAATGCTACCCTGCTCTGGCATGTTGGCGCTCGGCACCGCGAATGAGTGCATAGCGCCTCCGTATGCGTGAATCTGCCAATCGGCCTTCCTCGAGTCTAGTTCCGACGCCAACTCGACCATCTACGAGTAGACTCAATGCTTATGCATTCTCGCAGTTAGCTCCCATCGCCCGCCCAGTTCAACCCTGCCATGCTATATCAATTCACAAGCTCATCTTGACTGCAGTGCATGCCTGGCTTGGCGTCGCCAAAGGATCCGAATACCCATGCAGAACGAGCACTTTTGCTCGAATCGCTCGTGTCGGTAACTCGTAATCAGTCGGTTTTCCAAACACGCCGTGGAAACTCGCAACGCCCGCAACGTCGTCAAAGTTCCGTGCAATGTCCTAGAAAGGCACGAACACGCGGACAGACGCGATACCGGACGAAGCGGTTCGCTTACAAGGACACACATGCCACCGAAGCAGTAGCCAATCGCTCCAATCTAACGTGCACACGAACCGATGAACACACTGCTTGCATCCTTAGATTGCAGTCACCTTATCCGCGTCGACAAGAGGATGCGCTTTCACCATGTCGATACCGGAGCGCAATCGCCGGAGCAAGAGAGCGCGATCGTCCTTGAGTGGCTGCATCAGCTTGCGACAATCCTCGGGTACTTTCCCGAGGACACCCTTGCCATAACAATCCATCGCAAACCCGATGTACCTAGACCGACGAGGATGGGTGAGAACAGTGTGCGGGTCAGTTCGTGGGGTCGCACCCTAGTTTGGCGAATTCCTCCGCCTTATTGTTGTCAAACTCTCCTCGTCCCCAGAAGGCGTGCTGAAAATGAAGGAAACGCGTTCTGGGAACACCATGTCGGGAGAACAAAAGACAAGTGGCGAACCTCGACAAGAACGGCCGGTCGTCGGCCCGAGATCGTCGGGTCATAAGCGGCATACGCCTGGAACGTGACGCCACCTTCTTCATAGTCGATCAGCTCGCTCTTAATAGACATCCTACGAAGGCGAGATACGACCGTCTGTGATACGACCGTGTCCGACCAGTACGATCGTAAGATAACGCAGGTTACATGTACATTAGAAATCGATTGCACCTGAAGCAGCCAGCTTACTGCTACGCACCTCAGCACCACTGTTGATAGACTTTGCGGGCGAGTAAATCTCCGAAGCTTTTTAGTAGCACCACAAGCTAAAACGCGAAATGTAGCTGACGTGAAGGTGAAGCAAAACGGCGACGGCATGGCAGACGACACGACGACTGCAGCTATCGCGCTGATAAGAAATACTACTGCATGCTCGAAAACGCAAACACCGGCGCGCCAAACAAAGTAAGCGCCGAAAGTAGAACAGACAGAGCTCTCTTTATTTTAGCAAGTCCATTATATACACACATATAGCCGCCGAGTGAGCGACAGTAACAACAAAAGATGGGAGCGCGAGGTCCAAGTACGGTGAGCTCTGCCGCCGAGTATTAAATAAAACGATCACACGGTCACCAGCGAGACAGACTCGCACAATACAATTTAGCACACGAACACTCATTAGCTAGCAAAATAGAAAAATGCCGCCACATGACAATCACCACGGCAACGCGACACAACCCGCACATGGACAACTGCAAGCGCTATTTGTAAAACGTCATCAAATGAACATATTATACATTCACGCGCCACACCAGCGGGCAAAAAGCGGCGAACTCAGTGTCATTAAAAAATTCTGGCACCACGAACTCGTCACTACCCTACAGAGCGTTAAAAGACCGACAGACCTAGCAGCTATCGAGGACTGCTCAACCTATCTTAGACGCATTCGTCCTATCCGCAAGCTAAAGTGGATCCGTCCACAGACGCATAACACGCAACGGGCGTTAAAGTGACAAAGAGAAAAGGCTCACGGCCAAGCCCACCTCCCAAAAATGAAACAGTGCAACAAATACAACTCAGTCAGACACATCTGGTCAGATCATCGCACCTTTAAGTCACGTGATCGTCGTTGCCTACATTCTCGCCCGGAGATTAAATGCTGATCAATCCTAGCAGATTGATTGCGAGTGCAGAAGCACGAACACGCACAAACAGAAGGAGCAAAGCAAATGCAAACAAAAGGAACTGTCAACTGTAAGTGCATCCGCTAAACGCACCGTCCTACCGCAAGTAAACATCGGAAAGAAATCGATCAAAACTACTGCAAGGCTGAGAAACGCCAAAACGACTACCGATTGACACAAGAACAAATAAACTACAACGAGCATCACAGCACGACTAGATCTCCCCGCTTAAAAGCTTTAAACCGCCGACTCCGAGTCGCCACTCCTTTCATCACTCACCGCAGTCGCTTCATCCCGCGAGCTCCGCACAACCTGCACATCACATACACGACTATGAGTCCCCGACAACGCCTCCCGCAACCGCTCGTCAGGCACCGCCGGCAGTTGGCCCAACTCGCCAACCTGACAACTCCTCGCAGTGCGCGGAGTTGCCGTCGAAGCCTCTTCCCCAGCAGTTTCCTGCCCCGAACCCGCATCATTAACAGCAGTGACCGCCGCCGCGGTAATCAAGTTCGCTTCATCAAGCGCACTAGTGAGCAAACCAGCCGCAAGTTCACTAGCGACTCGTTCGCCAGCACGAAGCACCTCGAGTGGAACCGGTGGTCGCCGCAGCACCGGTCGCTGTCGTGCAGCGGGTACCGGACGCGGTGCATTTCTGCCCGCACGCCGCGCATTATCCGCCGAGATTGTTCGAGCTAACGCGTCAGCTCCAGCGCCAGTGGCGTTGCCACCCGCGCCGTTGTTATTCTCCTCCTCGTGAAAATTGTTGATGATCTGTTGGATGTTCTCGCGGTGGAGGATGAGTGGAAGTTCGTAATGATGAAAGAAGTAGACCATTGAATGCTAAACAACAGAGCTTCAATTTGGATAGAATATAAGCTTTATTGGAGAATGTACCTGAATGAAAAGCCATGATGTGAGCAATGCAAGCCCGCTGTACTGACCATTAAATCGGTAATGGTAAGCGTAGAAGGCAAAATGATACAAGTAGAAGAACCTAGTATAAACGCGAAACACAGTCGACAACCGTCTAACTTTAGATCCAACTTTCCTCACGTCACAAGGGCGGGGACCCGAGCCCTCAACGGGTTGAAAAAAGAAAAAATGTTCAATTTTCGCCGACAAAACGCGACCGAAGAAATTTCACAAAAATCGACAAAATTTCGCTTCACCACGCTCGCATTGGCCCATTGGCCAGGCGCTCCGAATTTCATTTGGAATTAATTTAGATTTAGTTTTCTTCGACAGCGTTGGTAACAAATTTTTTTAAATTTGTTTGATGAGCGTGTGCAGCCCTCGACGAAAGGAGCTCAAATCTGTCTTTTTGCTCTCTTACGTTCCCACACAGTCCACCAAAATTTTTGATGCCCTACCAAAAGTCCCATGGGCGCCCCTGCCTGTCGTACCTCAGCCAGTAACGTTTGCTGACATTGCTATGACAGCAAATAGCATCGTATTGATCCGCGACCCTGTGAAATTGACTACTATTAGCAAAAGATTCCAACAAAAATTTATCCATCGATAACAAATGGCCTTAAAACTTATTTCCCTACACTACCACGAATTGCATCTGAGCATAGTTAGTACCTCCAAACTTTCCCCCATTCCCTATAAGACCTCCCCACAAACATACCACACGATCAAAATAATATAGAAAGCCGTCGTGCTGTCATTAAAAAACTCCGACATGATCGCCTCCATGCCTACACATCAACGCACTGTAAGACCAAAAGACCGAAAAAACTCATCTCGTACCAACTAACGCCAAGATAACAGTCAGCAACGGCGCCGCCGGGAACGCAATCGCCACGTTCAACTCGAGCATTTGCAACAGATCAACTGGAAAATAAGTAAAAACGGTAAGACGTACTCGAATCGAAATCGATCACTTCATCAATCAGTACGTACCGATAAAAACGAAAATCTGATGATGCGAAAAGCGTAAGAGCATCGATATGGTAAAAGTCTGAAAAACACGTAGACAGTAAACAATTCGTGTAAGGATTGATCGCATAACAGAGCATGTAATTCTGCGTTCAAAACTAATGCAATGGCGCACCAACTGTACGTATAGGGGGTTGTTACATTTAACGTGCCTGGCCCAAAATGACGTTACGTTAGAGCCCGGGTTCGGACCGATTCCAAAAATTCGGGTTCGGGTTCTGACAGATTCGGAAAATGAGGGTTTGGGTTCGAGTTCGCCTCAAAAGCAGGGTTCTCACGCGAACCCAAGCTGTACATTATGTGAGCAAAATCGCCCGTCTATGCGTTAGAACAAGTAACGTAAGAAAACCCACAAAGTCAACTTCTTCGACGTCAAAAACGTTTCACCCATGAATCCCATACCCAGAAAACTCCTATCACGAAATCGCACAGAAATGTTATACATACAATAGATAGTAGACACTTGACAACGCATTAGCAAACGAGAGTGAACTTACGAAAATAAGCATCACAAAAAACGCCGCAATATACGCCGTGCGAGTCTGAAATGAAATAAAAATCGAATGTTCGAGCTATCGCCTTCGACGACGCAACGAGTCAGCTAACAACTCACCATCCACATTGTGACAAAACGATACTGTTCACCAGTGACCATATTTCGAAGAAAGCCTAATAAAAACAGAAAATACTCATATATACAATACATAATAATCGAGTAATTTCAAGGACGACATCTAACAGTACATGGTATATCTGCATGAAAATTCTTTGAAAAGTAGACTGCTTGTGCGAACCTTTACTGTCCTCTTGTTCGGCGAGTGCTTTAATGCTCGACAAGAGAATATCGTCGTAGCCAAGAAATTCATCGAGTAAAAATCGACTGAAATTGTCGCCAAAACAGGCGTCTTTCTCTGGATCTAAACATCAGCAAGCAAACTATGAATCACTTCTCTTACGGCTCTGACTGGTATACCAAGATGAACGACCATGACATTAATGCCGAGTTTCTGTCGCGTCGCGGGTGTCAGTCGTAGAAATCCGTACTCAAGAGAGAATTCGATGGAGTATTCTTGTTGTTCACCGCCATCTGCGTAACTTACTGGATACAAATGTAAGGGTTTATATAGCAAAAAAAGCTGTGTCCACTACTCACCAAAGCCGTCACCAAAACCCGGATCGTCAAGAAATGCTGACAAAAATGAACTACCGGATGAAACGTGTTCTAGCTCTGACTTCTGTTCGTCGTGCTCTCGCTCTTCGAAATCGCCGTCGCTCACGAGCTGTGCGCCTGAGCCGTCGAAAACTGTTTCATTTCCATTCGAAAAGTCGGGCCTAATCAGAGAAGAGAATACTGAAGCACTATAGCTATTTATCCAGGCGTGTAGCAGGTTCGCAAGACGCAGAAACACGTGGAACATTGATTTTGTGGGCCTCTCTGCGAGCAAAGCCAGTAAGTATACACAAATAACTAAGAGACCAAACGTACTGGACAACTGCTGAGGCGATATGCTTGTTTGTTTGTCCCCATGGTCGACGCGAGTTTTCCGTGAAGACATGCTCGGCGTCAAATAGAGTATCGTTTGTAAAGGCCGAATCCTCCCCGCCCGGCGCGTCTTTGTGTGGCTCAACTTCGTGGACGACCGGCACTTCGGTGTATACACGATGGCCTGTCATTTGGAACAAGCAACCACAATCAAGGGATGTATGGATACGCACAATTAAAGCGGTACCAATGCTGCGTACCACTTTCGGATTTTCGAATAATCTCAACGCGAAGAACACCATCACGGGGCCAAGTATTTCTAATAGCCTCCAGGCATGTGGCCGGTGTTCGAGAAAATACGACATGAACGTAGATGAGAACAAAAAGAAAGAAAAATGCCTATAACAAACGTCAACCGTCATTGACGTTGATGTAACGTTTCGGTTCGTGATCAAGCACAAACTTACTTTTAATAAAATGCCAAACTCGACAACGCGCCGAAATGGGGTTGCTAAGAGCCGCGCGTAAAAGAGAGCCATTCTCACGAACAACTAAAAAGTTAGAAGTTGGGTTACATTTAGTAGACGTTTGCACATTTGCGCATTACCGCATGAAAGAGTCTGTCTCGGACATTCCCCAGGGCATTATTTTGTGCATTTTGCCGCTGGGGATGCTGGCCAGCAGTTGGTTGCTGGTGGTTTGCTTCTGCTGGTGGTTGATCCATCTTTCTTGGATCTCAAAAGTTGTCGAATTCTTCGACTAAATTTTGCACGTAAAAATACTTTTTGCAGTTAAGACTGTGGTTTGTCGATGAGCTTGGCTTATCTTGCTGTCGATAGTCTTGCTGTCGAACATATGTAAATTCCCATGTCAAAAGCTCATCAGAACGTTGATCCAAGTTCACGATTCCAGAACCACCGAGTTTCACACCAACAAGCAGATGATAGCTTGATATTGTACACAAATTTTCTTGATGATTCCCCTTTTTATTTGTGTTTCCGAACACCGGATGTGGCTTTGATAAAGCGTCGGTTGCCATGGACACAGGCGAGACTGGCAGACAGCAAGTCCAGACAAAAACGCCTGTCTGAAACAAATGCTTTTACTTTTACAACAATAAATGCCGAGCTATAATAAGCAAACCGCAAACGAGAAATCAAAAGTTCAAGCGGCAAATGACGGCGGTAGTGTCGAAAACTACGCCCTCCAACTGGAATTCGTATACGGCTATCGTGGTCACCAATGTCGAAACGGTACGCATGTTCGATGTCGGACACACAGTGGCACTATGACAGTGCATTTGGTACATTCCACCGTTTATTCTGGATCTAGGCCTATTCTACAATGCACAGGGGAATCTCGTTTACTTCGTCGCCGGCATTGGTGTGGTCCACAGGTTCGTCAACGCGGCTAGATGCTTCAGCTTCTACTGCTGTTTGCTCTATAGTTTCTAGCTACTTTTAGCTCGCCCAATACGAAGGATGAGAAACAGAAGTTCTTCTTTGGTCACTCTGACGATCTCATTAGGTAACGCACTTGTACGTTATTGCTACCAAAGGTAAATACTATCTTTCAATGCGATGTCTCAATGGGAGGCTTTTCGATCGGAGGGTTCGAAACTGCGCTTATGTAACTAAAAATACGATTTTGTAGACAATTTCCTCCCGACTCAGGATCTACAAGGCGTTTTGCGCTTGGACGCTTCCTTCGCGAGATATGAATTTTTAGTGACATCACCCAAAACGTCAAATTTGCACGTAAAAGATAGATAAAAATATAATTTATTTTTCGAAAATTCACCACACCTCGTAAAAACGCGAGTCCGACACATGTTATGTATTTTTTGAGGGGCTACAACCTAAAATTAAAAATCTCAAAATAAAAGTGTCCCCAGAGGGTCGTACAGTTCGTCAAACTCTAAAAATCGATTGTTAGCCATTGTTCCCGAAAAGGACCTTTTTGAAAAAGCTGCTTTCGAATCCAAACTAACGACGGTGCCTATCGTTTACGAGGCAGCGATCACGAATCCAACGTTCGTTTCTAAAAATTCTGCGTTTTTGACCGCTGAAATGCTGACCGATATTGCTAGTTACCAGTATGGCAGGCCGTTTTCTAGTGGTCAAAGAGGCAGAATTTTTAGAAACGAACATCTGATTCGTGATCGACGACATGAAACGGTAGGCTCCGTCGTTAGTTTGGATTCGAAAGCAAATTTTTCCCTTGGCAAAAATAGCTAACAATCGATTTTTAGGCTTCGGCGAGCTATACGACCCTTCGGGGACACCCTTATTTTGAGATTTTTAGGTTGTAGCCCCTCAAAAAATACATAGCATGTGTCGGATTCACGTTTCTACAAGATGTGGTGTAGGCGAGGGAATTTTCGAAAGACATCCGCCTATCTTTTACGTGCAAATTCGACGTCTTGGGTGGGGTCACTAAAATTCATATCTCACAAAGGAAGCGTCCTAGCGCAAAACGCCTGAAAGATCCTGAATCGGGAAGAAATTCTCTACAAATACATATTTTAGTTTAATATCGATTTCTAAAATCCTCCCTTCAGTACTGCGTCAAAGGGCGACCCATTGAGAGATTGTGTTCTAAATGGCTTTCGTATGCGTGTACACACATAAGTGCATGTGTTCGCAGTCTCTGCTTGCATCCCGATGGCAACACATGTGCGAGCGGACAGCTTGGCAAAGAGCCCTACATATGCGTTTGGGATTCGACGACGTTGGAAATGGTTTCGATCATCAAAGATCTCGGGCATTCTGTTGGCGTTGGGATCTTGGCCTTCCACCCTCGTGAACAGGTTTTGGGCTTACCATAGACAAATGCTTCAACTCGGCGTCAGCTAGCACAATGAAAGTTCGTGCTGATTATCTATAGCTGTTAGTCTCCGTCGGCCTTGATGACAGCTCCACGTTAGTTATATGGGATTGGCGCACAGCGACCGCAATCGCTCGCCACAGCGACAATCCCGAAAAGGTACTAGATAGCTACTGGACATTGGTCAAACTTAAGCGGCTTTCACTCTGTTCTACGATGTTCAGATTCTCGATGCTCAATTCCATCCGTCGACCCCCAACCTTCTCGTCACGTGTGGTGTGTAACAAACGTAGGGGGGGTATTTATTAATGACGTCACCTGCCTGGGTGGGTGGGTCACGAAATTTTGCACAGGAAGTGACGCTACGTGTAAAAGATAGTCTATGTTTATGCGTTAAGGCTGGTGACGAGGGTGGGTGGATCTAAAATTTTCAATTTTTAAGTGACGTCATTAATAAATGACCCCTAGCAGCAAACGTCCTGCGGGCTAATAAATGATAACAACAAATATTGCAGGTGTGAAGCACGTTAGATTCTGGACATATAAGGGCAACGTTCTCACGTGTACAAATGCACAGACGAGCGACTTCCCACAGACTCTTCTCTGTCTTGTCTTCGGTTTTGGTTCTAATTCGCAAGTTTTTGCCGGTGCCTTAAATGGAAGTATTTATATCTGGGACGAACAACAAGTGCCAAAAGATGAAGAAATTTCAAATGCTCATCCAGTATTACCGCTAGTTTTACATCGCCGCTAGTTTATATCCACTTGGAGCAATACTTTAAGGGCGGTACTTATACTATGCGCCAAACGACAGACAGCTACCTCACTTCTGGCCGCGATGGCTGTATTGGTGTCTGGGATCAGTCATTCAAGCGACTGAAGACGATAGACCTTGCTGCACTAGTCGGCTGTGAAGGTGGGATCTGCCTGTTTTTTAAGATCCACCTCGAAGCCGTAGTTTTCAGACATGTGGATCCGAGCACTTGCGTACAAAGACGACCAAATCGTCGTGGGTACACATCGGAGCGAAATACTTGAAATATCGCTTCACGAACGTGCCAAACCCAAGTGCCTCATGAATGGCCACAGCGAAGGAGAACTTTGGGCCTTAGCGACGCATCCGAAGAAAGCGCTTTTTGCAACCGGCGGCGACGATAAATCTCTGAGGTTCCCGTTGGACACGTCCGTTCTCTCTCAAAATCTGCTTCCACACAAGTACTTTTAGGCTGTGGAACGCAGCCGAGCACCAGCTTGTCCAGTTGCTTGAACCGACGGACGCGTGGGTTCGAAGCTGTGCGTTTAGTTTACCCGATGGTGCACTTCTTGCAATGGGCATGGCCAACGGTGCAGTGACGGTGTTCAATACAAAGTACGCAGCGTGCACGCACTCACACGAAGTACGGATACGAACAGAGTATTTGTTCTTGTAGGGATCTAAGTAAAGGCAAAGAGGTCGCAGTAATTAAGGTAGGTGTGAAGAGCCAAAGAAAGCGCAATTACTATTCACGGTATATTGGTCATGTGGTACAACGCATTGCAAACGTTCATGGTTCAAACGCTTTGTGATCCAGACGTGTTATGGTCAAGTAACGTAATGTTAGTGTGATAGATCGATCGAGTGATAGATGGCAGAAACTGGACGATCTCATCACCCTCACTGTTAGCTTTGCGGGCAAATTGAATTGATCTGATGGCACTGCAATCCATTCATGAAGTCACTCAAGTCATTCATGAAATCAAAATGATAGCTTCGACGATAGTCAGAGATCCCTCGTCCACCCCCGTACACGCGACAGCGGCGGCGTGGGTCGACGAGGCAGGGGTGTGATGGCATAACGGTTCGGGTCCAGCTAGTTATTATTTGACGATTCGGATTCGCAGCATGATCCATGAGCAACCTAAGACTCGCAGTGCATTCAGTCCACAGTAATTCTCGACAATATGATTAGAAACGAGACCGATCCGTCTGTAGCTTCACGACTCAATCTGTCAAAAATCCGATTCGTATGTGCAACAAAATTTCAGATGACCACTTGTTCCAAGGCACTCATCAACAATTTTGTAGTGTGTTCGCCATGAAATATATCGATAATTTTTGAGGAGATCCGTTGGAAATATTTGATTTTTTTTACTTCGAACCATAAACCGCAATTACCGCTTGACTTTTGAACGATGAGCCATAAAACGTGTGTTATAGCTGAACTGGAAACGTGCATATTTGCGTTTAAATAGGACGCGACTCGACCGATACATGAGCTGAAGTTTGCGCCTCCTAACAGCGACTATCTCGCTGCGGGTTGCAACGACGGCAAAGTTTACATCTACCAAGTTTCACAGCGATTTCGACGCGTCGGTGAGTGCGCTTACCCCAAGTCCAAGTTCATTACGCATTTGGACTGGTCAAAAGACGGCAAGGCGATACAAGTGAACGACGGCGACGGTTCCCGTTTCTGCTTCAAGATCCCTTGTACGTATTAGGATGATCGTACGGAGTTCTACACTTCCCGTGAACACTCAATGTGTTCAGCACTACTAATGGCTTCGACGTTCCTTTAGCATGTAAGGCGATCAGCGAGAGTGATAGCGCGCAACTGCAATGGGAAACATTGACGTGTGTGTTCAACGCTGATGTCACTGGAATCTGGCCGAAATTCAACACCGACAAAGGCGAGGTGAACGCTGTTGATCTCAACGCTGAGAAACGGTTGCTAGCAACTGGCGATGACTTTGGCTTCGTAAAGCTGTTTGGCTATCCGTCACGAGAAAAAGGTGAAACAGAAATATAACGTATTTTTCTACTACCGTAGCCTACCTCTGTTCTTATTGTAACAGGTGCAAAATCGAAGAAGTTCGTTGGACATTCGGCTCACGTCACAAATGTGAGAAGCGCCGATTCGTGTTTTGTACTGAAGTCTATCTATACATAATATAATTAGTTCTATGCTTCTAGGTCAGATGGCTGTGTGATGGCACTGGTGAGTTCGCGTACCACAAGAAGTTATGTGCACCTTCATACTGTAGTCACAGGAAATATATCTCAAGTAGCTGCATCTGTCTTTTGTGCTACACTCGTGAGTGACGTAAGTATAAATACCGTATTGAACATTAAGATATGAAGCTGCAACACAAGTCATACCAAACTTTTGAAGAAAGCATCAATGATACGTCCAAAGGCTTTACATGTAGTATAACTTCGTTTCGGCCTGCTTGTGAATGTAGGCAAGCTAATCAGCACAGGCGGTGCTGATCACGCAATCCTGCAATGGAGTCTCATCAACGCAGCGGACGCTAGAGCAGTTCAGTTGCCAGTCGGTATCCCCAAAGCGCGCGGTTTTAGCTCCCCAATCTTATTGCGACAATTATAGAGAAACGAACACTTGAAAGCGACGATGAGGTTGTTCCGGACGGTGCAGTTGATTCAGATATCGAACAGCTGAACGATGCTCCGCTGAAACATCGACGCAGAATCAGCAAAAGAAAAGTACCAGCACTTATGTTAAAGAGTCAAGTAGCGAATCAAATGTATGCCTGCAAAAAGAGTTGCACAATCGCTCTGAAATTTGGCATGGAGATGCGCTTGGGTCCCTCAGTAGTTTTTCTGAACTCACGCTTTTGGAGCAACCCCGGTCTTGATGGCGCCATATGACCCTGACCATGTTTTCATGAGAAATTTTTACAAAATTGATCAGCGTGACTATGGTGTCGTCCAAGATGTGACGCAAATAGGGGTCGTCCATAAATTACGTAACCCAGGACGGGGGGAGGGGGGTCGGCCGAAAGGTGACATCACGTGTAAAAGATAGCCTATC
>JAQGBB010000900.1:0-15833 GCA_034691745.1 Prismatolaimus dolichurus
TGAACGGACATAAAAAGCACAAAGCAGATAAAAACGAAAAGCATGCATATTTATGCATTAATACTGCTGTGGACATGCAAGCTCAAAACAGCAAAATAGTATTGTACGTAAAACTGTAAGGTATGAACGTACTGTACGTAAAACTTACGCCGTCGAACTATTGTTATGCAGTACGCATATATTCTAATGATGCAACGTACACGAGCACTACAAGTAACATTCGGAAGCAGAATCGAGGTCAGTGTCGGGCGGACTAAAGCGATGTTCAAAGCGGTCTGCTGCACTTCTTTCATTCAAATATAGTAGTAACTGCGACTTCGTCGACTCCCACTCGAGAACACCGTCGCATTGCCAGTGCTGCGACTAGTTGTCGAACTGCGACGCGCCGTTGAGGTCGAAGACCGTCGAACGTGCTCGTTGTAGAAGTTGTCCAAGAGTGCGTCCTCGTAAGTGGGTGGCGGGGACGTTCCGGTAACGCCGACGAGAAGTGGCTCGGTTGCGCCGCCGCTGAAACCACCGTAGCGAGGTGGTGGGCGAGCGGTAGTTGAGTGCGAACTGGTTGCGGGTGCTGTCGTTGAACTGCGTCGCTTGCAGTCCTCTTCGTCGATCTCGTCGACGTCTGCGCGCCGTCGCGTCCCCGCTGCTGTTGCGGTAGATGCTTGCAGGGGTTGCGATGAGGCTGACGAGCGACTACTCTGGTTTCGGCGGAGATTCTCTGCTTCTAGAAAACGAAAAGGAACGATAAACTGTAAAGAAGTGTAGTCGACCTTTGTTTGACGGACACACGTTGGGAAACACTTATATTATTTCAGTAATGCATTGACAGTTGATGCACGTACTGTACGTACAGTACACGTCTTTACAAGCTACAAACGACGTACATACTTAGAATGAGTCGAATGTTGTTGTCGCGCAAACTTGCTGTCAATCTTTCGACGATGCGTCGCGTTCTGCCTAAAAACACGACGAGTAGTACCATTCAGGATTTCCTGATTCATTTACCACGATTACACGTGTATGTACGACTTCACAACCAAATGATAGCTAACTACTCACGCATTTGTAAACGTTGATCGATTTCCCACTGTTTGCATTTCTTAATGCCAAAGAGCATAGCGAAAAATAGTGCAAAGCATATGAATATTGTCGGTAGGACGATCGTGAACGTCGGATCAATGTCCGACGCGTTGAAACCTAGGAAAAAATATATCTGGTACCAAATAAATTTTTAGATCGAACTCGTACCTCCTTGGTTGTCGTCTTTTGCTGGGCAGTTTCTTTCATCTGTTGCATCTGCAAGCAAAAAAGAGTTGGACGAAACAAACTTTTTTGCAGATAATTCCTTACCATCGCATTGCGGAATGCCATCGCAGCGCGCACTCTGTGTAATACAGTCGCCAGAGTCGCACATGTACAGCCCAGCTGGGCAGGTGGCTTCCATCTCTGCTATCACATCAAAAGAAGTTCTTAATAACTAGGTATACCTAAGACTACGTAGTCTACTTAAAAACTCGTGAAATTCGTAAAAAAAGCGCCGTCGGACATTTCCAACCCGCTGGCGAGCTGCGAATAACCGGTTTTTGCATGGGTTCAAATGTACCAATTAAAATTCAAGCTATGAATTTGGGCAAAATCACAGAGGGAAAATTCGCTAAAAAATGCAATTTCGTACGCGCACGCTACGAAATTCTCACAAGTTTGCAAATTTCACCGCTTGTGATTTATCCCAATTGTGGAAATCCCACTTCTTTATGATTCTCCAAATCAGAGAAATCAAATTGCCCACGAAAAGATGCCCAAAGTTAGCACTTTAGCGTGAAAACTTGCCTTCTGCACACCCGACTTTGTGTGTGTTCAGGAACTACGTGTTCAGCATGAATATCCTTCTGTTGTACAGTTGGAACTGCATTAGAATAATCGGCCAATGGAATAATTTAAGGCTGATGACACCGATGTTGCATCTTCAGTTTTGGAGTTGCAAGGACATTCAGCTGAACACACAATAAAAATATCCAATAAAAAATTTCAGGCGCAAAAATTTATGAGTTGTGCATGAGATGTAATACTCTCATACAGTGTTCAAATGAACGTTGATTGTCGCAAAATGGCTGGCACGTCAAACGGTTCGCGAAATACATTGCCGACTCAGCCTACCGTTTTCGAGAAGGAGGCGATTGGTAGATGCAAGCGTTTTTTCTCGACGCTCGCGAAATTAGCGAAGCAAGACGCTGGCAAATTTCAGACAATTATAAGGCTGATTCAGGATTTGTTGGTAAGATTTATGTACATCCCGTTTGAGACTGAGTGGTCTGTAGGCTTGCCAACATTTTGTATGCGCAGAATTCGACGATCTCAGTCGAAGCGTTTTTGGAAAGTTTGACAAAGACACTCGATTCGACACCGCAACCGCATCTTCTCGAATTTCTCCAGGTAAATTTATGCCCGAATGTGCAGAAATGCGTTCACGGCTTGTATAGTTTACGGATGTCGTTTTGTGCCAGATCTGTGCGTGGATGTGCACAGACCTAATGTATGTGCATGCTGTACGTATATGTACGTCTAAAACATGCAACGTGCGTATTGGTGTTTGCATTTAGTCAAATCTACCTTCGGTTCAGCGAGCGTTACTAAGGGGCGAGCTTACTCTGGATTCGGTCATCACCGTTCCATCAATGCGTCAGCCTTCGATATCTCGCTCGTGGACGTCGACAGTATCGTCACCGCACATCGCGGCACAACATTTTCGTCCACGAGATCTGAGCGTGCCACATAACGTTGGTGAAGCGTCAGCCAACTTTCATGTATGTACAGTACATGCGCAAGCGGCAGTTTGCATGTTCGTGCTTAGTGTTTGCTATTACACCGTCATGCCTATGCAGTAAATGCGATTATGAAATCAACGGTATACACATGCGTTGTTATCATGCTTTAGGAAATGCAACGTCCCGGTGGTAGCACTTCTAGCATGCCTCCAGAGCGACAACTTCGCGGTGGCAGCACGGGCAACACATCACGGCAAGAAGCTGTAGCGGATAACGCCCGATACCGTGCCGACAAGGACGAACGGGGTAGCTCGCACCCAGGGCAGAGTGATGGATCGCCAATGAAGACAACTTCCTCAGCGCACCCGAAGTCGTTGTGCCTTCGAGAAGCCGAGCGCCATCGTCGTGAACACACGAAAGCACCACCGCGTATGCTAAGTCCGAACCCCGCTGATGCGCATCGACGACGGCTTATGAAAGCACGTTTCACGGCCAGTCAGGAAGCCGCGGCGGCGGAGAGCGAAAACGACAGCAATGTCCAAGCGCCGAAGAAGTCTCGTACAAATGAGGGTGTCGGAGCAACACGACCTGGTGCAAAGCCCAAATTACCGGACGCGTCACGTGTGGCACTCGCAGCGCCAATTCAAGAAGGCAGTCCGCGAGATGCGGTGGCGATCGTCCAAGATGTTAATTCGAGCAACTTTCGACAGTCACTTACTCAATTCGACTTTGTCCCACCACCACCGGCTACTCCTGACTGCGTGAACGATGTTCTGCGTGCCGTCCGCGCATCAGCCGTAGCCGATGCCGGGACGTCTACCAGCGAAAGCACGCGTTTGACGCCCGAAGCTTCTTGTGGGTCAGCGTATCGGCGTCAGCGTGCTGCACTTCTTCCGACTCCGTCCCCGCCGGCGGGGGAAGAAGGCGTTGCTTGTTCGCCGCCTGCTGTACACGCGACATCGCTGATGTGCGGCGATGCTCCCTCGAGCACAACAGCGGCGAAAAAGGGGGAGCATCATGTTTCCTTACCTAGTCCGCCGAAAGCCGTCGCTTTGACGGGATCGTCAGACTTGCCGTCGTCGCACAGTGTTGAGTTGACGATCGTTCCTCGCGTGTCGATGAGCGAAGATGTCAAGCCGCCACTGCTTAGCGGTCCTCCTGAAGTGGAGATTTTATCGTCGTCTGCCTCGCAGTCTGCGTCAGTGCCGAATGCGATGGAACGCCTTTGGATGCTGTGCGTACAGGAAGAGGGGTTGCGTGAACGGGTTGATCGCTTGCGTCGGGAGATTACGGAGCATGAGAGTGCTCTTGCAGAACTTCGGGGCCAACTCTGTCAGGTTTGTTTTTTAGCTGTATACGGATACAAAAGGCAGACATGTTTGCTGCAGTTGGACTAGTATATGTGCTGTACGTATTATTATGACTCGTACTAATAGCGCACATGTTTACGTACAGTACATACAGACGTTCAAGTACATTTATTCGATTTAGACTGAACAAGAAGCTGTCGTTGTTGCGCAAGAAAAACGAGAGTTGATTTCATCGACCCCACGATGAAGGCAGCATTCCTTCACTTATGCTGGATGTTTCTAGTGTATATAGAAGCGTTGGCTGGTTAAAGTATTATAACTTACGTGCCATGTTTCAGAGATGCTTGTGAGCTGAAGAAGCGGATCTTTCAGTGTGCATATGCCTAGTAGTCTTTTTATGCGTGCATTGTGCACGAACTATAGATATACGTACAGTACATAAACTGCTTCATCTCAGACGAAACGTATCGGCTCCTTACACGTCTAACGTACTGAGTGTACTACAATCTACCCTGACCAGTTCAGCAAACGAAGCCGCATGCGTCTACATAAAATTTTACCGTCAAGTACTCATACTGGCGTATCACACGTTCGGCTTAATTGAACATCGCAGACCCACTGTAAGCCGAGTACATATCCGTGCAACACTTCAAGCCTTGAATAAAACCCCCAAAAATCTTGTTGATTAACATCGCATTGAATACAAGTTGCGCCGACACGTACATATTACTGTTGTAAGTACTGCACATGGTACCATACAAGAATTAGATATAGACAAATGAAATATTATCACGCCGACCGACTATCATAAGGTTATCGCATATGAACAAGCAACCGTGCGTGTACAACACGATGTGACGCGAACAGGCAGACAAAACGAAGAGCACTATTTAGACGATAAGAGAAAGAAAGCTTAAACCATAAGATATCACTTTTCTCCTCTTCCTTGCACATGAAACTCATAAGAATTCCAAATCGCCTCAAGTAAGCGCCCCGTTATGAGTCTATCTCGAATAGTAGACTCTATAGTACAACGACTTCGATCGCCAGAGTGAATACGAATTGTCAAACTTGAGCAAATAAACACCTCGTCCGGGATAGACATGCGATCCCGCATAGACTTCTTCATGACAATCACGTCGATAAACCGGAATAATTTCATCAACAGCCGGTTTATTCGCCTGTTTCTCCGTCGCGGCGCCAGCCTTCTCGACATCACCCGGTTTCTCTTCCGCTACAAGTCATACTCTATACAAATTGCACATGTACGTACAGTACATAAAACATACCATCCTCTTCTTCATCGGACGATTCGGATATATGCACCGACACAGTGTTAGTTTCCGACACAGTCCATTCGAAATAGACGCCAAACCCAACGTCGTAATTATCGGTTGCGAATTCCCAAAAAAGGCACGTTCCTTCCTCGTGCGTCGGTACTCGAACCTAAAACCAGTCCAAAGGGTCAACACATCTCTTCCACGTACAGTACATACGTACCGTAACGGTCTCGCCATGTCCAACTTTAATAATCCCCTCACTGCCCTCCTTCTTAATAGTCTCCTTAAACTCCTTGATATCTTTGCGAGTCCACATCGACGCAGGTTGAATATTCGGATTGCCTGCAACAACCATCATCAAGTAAGCCTACACACCACTTCATTGTAGACCTTACTTGGCAGTGCTTCTCCATCCGCCTCATTCTCGTCCGACTCGCTCTCCCCTTCAGAGCCTCCAGTATGGTCTCCATCGTCCTGCTCGTGTGTCGGATCAGCCGAAGCTCCCGCCATTGCACCTGCAGGATCCCCGGCCGTGGTGCCACCGAGTGCCGCCTGTTCGAGTGCTTGCTGCTGGATAGAGTTCACTTGCTGTGCATACACCTGCTCCATGTACTGCTGAAGAAGAAAGGTACACAAAGTCACTTCCTTTTCTAACGTACTGTACGAGGAGCGTTGATTGCCAACCTTGTAATGCTGTTCTTGCAATTGCTTGATTAGAAACTCTTGCTGCAAAGAACGAAGTCATCGTAGAAGGGGCTCGCTAACGCAGCCATACGTACTGTACGTAAACAAAGGGACTGAACTCCTATTACTGCTGCATCAACTGTATAAGTGGTAGCTAGCTGTCTATAACAAACAACCAACTTCCCACCGCTAGCATGATCGACGTCGTCAGTCTCGCCTCGTCGCTCGACCGGAAGCCGCGGTATGAAAGCGAAGATCGACTCGCGAGACAGCGGGCAAAAAACAAGAACGACAAAGAATATCTCAAGCCAGTTTGACGAGAAGACGTTTCCCGCTAAGTTCGCTCGCCGACTACGCAGGTCTGAAGACATCCATCAGCTGATCTCACTCGCATGCCAGTCAGCCTCTAGATTCGAGTGGAGCCGACAGCAAGCACATCTTTTCAGCCCGTCTTTCGCATTGCAACGCGCATTTTTTACGCCCGCGGTGCGATGACGTAACGTGCGTCTATGCGCATACGAGACAGACGCGTGCACTGCTGTCACCCGCGATGAAATCTCAAACCAACTCGTGCGCATTACGAACAAGGCAGAGCGACCACACAGCCCTGCCCGGACCGCTTGCGCTGCGAGCCTGAAATTTTCCGATTCGCGCCCGGTGCTACTCGTCAAAAGTAAACAGGTTAGTTAAAAAGCATTAAACGCGCTTTCAACCGACAGAAAAAGACGAGGAAGAGCAAAGGGCGGCGCAAAAGGAGTAAGAACATGAAGCACCAGTCCAACCATCGACCCAGCTCTGCTGACCTTCCACACAAGCCAGCCGCAAATACCGCCAAAAGCATGAACAACCTCCCCGACGAACTCCTCCTCGTCATCTTCTCCGGTCTCGACATCGTCGAACGCATAATCGCCGAGCGCGTCTGCATGCGTTGGCGCTGCCTGCTCGTGCACTCCCACACCAACGTCCACTACCTCAACATCGCCGACCATCGTCGCACCAACTACTTCGCCTACTACCAGCAAGACAACGTCAACTTCGAGCCATCAGTGATCAGTCTCCTCAAGCGTTGCGGAGCGCACCTCAACTCTCTGAGTTTCGGTGCACGCTGGTACCGAATCTCACAACGCATCATCGATACACTCTTCACCTCATGCACCGGCGGTCATCTCCGCCGACTCGACCTCAGCTCGACAATCATCGCCGGCGAAATAGCCCCCACACTGAAATCCCTCGCTCCACAGCTCCTCGCACTCTCGCTCGACGAGACACACTGGGTAGGCGGTGTCACACGCGAGCTTCAAGCCACGTTCAACGATCTGCTCGAGTGCATGACACAGCTCGAGAGCCTCAACCTGCACAAGGAGACATTCGAACTCAGTGCCTTGCCTCTCGTCACTGCATCACTCGTCGAGATCAACTTGAAGAGTGTGCTATCGATAACTCCCGCACTGATCACGCTCTTCATCGACACACACCCACGACTCAAGTCCCTGCGTCTGTCCGGTGCGTGTTGCTACAAAGGGATGCCGATAATCGACCAGTCAACCATTGACGCAATTGGTGAACTCGAAGATCTGCGAACACTCGAACTAAGCCACTTCACGCGGACGGATCTCGACCTTGCACCGCTAGCGGCGTTGTCAATCGAGGAACTTGATCTGCAAGGAAACCAGTCGCTCGACGACGCCGTCTTTCGCGCACTGTGCAACGCGCGTCATCTTCGTGCGCTCGATGTGAGCGACTGCAAGTATCTAAGCGATTTCAGCCCCCTCTCGCGGTGCCGTTCACTGCAGAGCTTCGTCGCCGCCAAGTCGAGTGCGTTCACGAACACGTCGCTCATCGCTCTCGCACACAGCCCTGCGGCGGCGACACTCGAGAGTGTAACACTCACCAACTGCACGCATGTGTCGACCGACGGTGTCGTCGAGCTGGTTCGGCGCTGCGCAAGAATCCGCCGCCTCGAGTTGACGCAATGCGGGGAGATCGGCGACGAAGTGCTCGGCTCCCTCGCAGCGCAGTCAGCCGTCGACGTCGGTGGACCGGAAGTACTATCGTTACAAGGCGCCAAAATAACCGACGATGGTTTACTCCTACTCTGCGAGCAAACAACCGGGGTCCTACGCCGCATGCGTGAACTCGACCTGAGCTACTGCTCGGCCATCGGCGAGCGGGGAGTGCTCGCACTCTACGCGGCACTAAAAGGGTCAACAAACGACGATGCCACAGGCGATGACGTCACGAACAAAGAATCGGCATGCAATGAAGAAAAGAAACAAAAGCCCACTTGTCAACGAGCGAAACGACTCACCATCTATGTGCACCCGTCAAACGCGAATATACCGCGTACACTAGCTGCGCGTGTGACGGACTACATTCAGTTACAGTTCTAGTTCGTCAAATTCATGTAGACACGCCCTACGCAGTGTATGTATACATAGACCAGTTCGCAAGGTAATGTACAAGACCGCGCAATGCGTGAAGTAGTTGTGGCTTACTTTTGATACACAGTGTACGGGTGACAAATAAAGAAATACCTGCTGCAAATCGTCCGGATGTTGTTGCTCAGCGTAGCTGCGAAACTGCTGATAAGTCTGGCGATTGAGTGCCTCCTGAATTTGTTGCCTGAAAAAGAAAAAGCAACTAAGACTGCACGACAATTCGTGCTCCGCTTACTTCTGTGCCTCTTGCAGCTGCTTATGCTGTTCGAGACGTCGTCGAATCTCTTCCTCAAGTCGCAAACGTTGAACCTCTTCTTGCTCGATAGTCTTGAGTTGTTGCACCTCCGACCTGTAAAAAGAGGAAGACGACAAAGATAAAACACGGAGAGTAACATCAATGCAAGAACGGAACGAAAAAATGAAAACCCAAGCACGTTCGGAGCAAAACGCAGAGTATGCACGCGTTGACTCAACTCTGCATTGCTAGGCTGCTGTTGCGATCGATCGAAATCGCCAGCCAACGCGTAACACATCTGAACACGCTGCGTGTGCAATAGCAGTAGAGAAAGCAAAGAGCGAAGTGTTGTGCATACGTAGTGTACAGTATATAGCTTGAGCAGCGGGGAGAAAAGCGAGTGAGCAAACGCCTGTGCGTGGCAAAACAAGACGCAAGGTCGCATATTCGATGAGGCACATTTGAGTAGCCTAGTTTAGATAGAAGCGAAAAGCGCGTCGCAGCAAGTAAGCCGATAATAAAACCGCAGAGAAAGCGAAATAGAATGCACGCTATTGGTCGCATAGCGGCCAAGCCATCTGCACTTGACGTGTGTGCGAAAATAATAAGCACATCCATGCGTATATACAGTACGTCACTCGCAGTGAAGAAAGCCTAGCAGCGCGGATTCTCCATCTCCTTAGTCGCTAATAGCCATTCCCATACTGCTGCTACGCAACCGCAGACGGAAGGACAAAGCATAGAGGATCTTGTGATCAAAGTGCTAGCTAAACAGAAGAGCCTTCGCTTTCTCGCACAAGAAGCGAAGCACTACCTCATAAAACGTCCGCACAAGCATCTAAGCAGACACGGTATAAATACCGCAAGAAATCGCACGGCCAACATGTAATATGTAAGCAGCCACGTGCATGAAAAATGTGTACACGAGAGCTTCGCTTGAACTTACTCGAGCTTTCTCTTCTCCTCGATGTCGCGCTTGTGAGCCTCGATGTAGATCTTGAAGGGAGAACAAACAGAGTCGAGGAGCGTCACGAAGCCGGACATCGATTGCTCCTTCGACATATCACCGAGCGACTCCCATTGTTGCCTAAAGAGAGCAGGTGTTTTCAACGCAGCAGTTACAATCATACGTAACATTGCCGTCTCAATATATCTGCAATGTTCGACTTGCACAAGAGGAGGTAGGACGGGTCTAAAAAACAGCTAACGAACGCAAAGGCTCGCTGCCGTGTCTGGCTTCACTAGCCACGTGAATCGGCGAGTGCTCATTTGGAACGAAGACAGCCAATGCAGACTAGCGCAAGCTAATATGCGAGCTTCTCGACCTCAACGTGAACTGTGCGACTGCCACAAGGCAGCGCGTGCAACGCATTTGTTTTAAGGCAATGCAAATACATTAGCAAGCCCGCCGAATAGCGAAAAAACAATCGACACACCAGTGCAAACAACATTTGCGAAACAAATTAGCTGATTATTGCGAACGCCACATGTTCGGAAATTCTTGAAGGCGTGCACACAAAGCGGTAAGACTACCAATCAGATCTGCTACCAAGAGCCAACTAATTCTGCATTGGATATCCGTTCGATCCCAGATGAAGAACAAACGCAGACCGAACGATGAAAAAGATACGTAAAGCAGGTCGTAAAAAAGATCTCCGAAATGGTTCTAGACGAAAATCCAACGCGATCTCCTGTGCAGTTGTTGCGAGCAGATGCTCACAGCAGCTCAATCAGTAGAGCGCACAACAGTGGCTAAATTGCTAATTCGTCGGGTTAACTTCGTTGGCTAGAAGCGCTCACCCAATCAATGGTTCAACGTGGCCCCACCCACAAGGCGGGAGAAGATTTTTCGCGCCGTGCATCACTCAATATCATTCTCCAAGCCGCTTCTGTCAGTTCAACGAAGCGGCAGCCGAAAAAAGCATTCAGTAAATCAAAGAAAACGATATTAAGAAACGATGAAGTAGATAAGCTGGTTCGAAAAGAAAAAGATGTAATTTAGACAACAAGCACGTGCAACAATGTACAATACACATAGACTCTGAGATAACTAACGAAATCAAGAAGTTGGTATCGACAAGCTAGTCTAAGCGAGTTCAAGCATAATATATAAGGCTTCGAATTCGAAAAGTCGGTGTTTTCAATTAGCTACGAGTGGCACTATAGATGAGCGAAAATGGGAAAGGAGGAAAAGAGACGAAAACCGGAAAGTGCATTGGCGACGCGGCGAGAATCAATTGACGAAGACTCGCTTGGACGAACTCAATTTTGAGCAATTATAGGCGGTTGGTTCTCGCACTTACGCCCTGCCCTTCTTCGAGGACGCGCATTCCCGCAAAACTACGATAGTCTCTAGCGCGCTTCGCTTGACGATGCGTAATCGCTTCCAGTTAGCTCGCTGCCTGCTAACACACAATACATAATGCACATATCTGCATTCCTACGCTATACTAGCAGCAGAAGAGAAAAAGATTCGCGAAGCAAACTCACATCGAAGGCAATCACGCAGAAGGAAGAACCAAATCACTCTCCGATCTTTATGCATCTTCGTTTACATCTCCAATCGAGACAAACATAACGTGTAGTCTAATCTCCAAAAAAGTATGAGTTCGCCTCCGTTGCAGAGCAGTGGCTCTGCCTCACTCAAACTCTATGTGAAAAAGAAATGACACCTCAAAAAATTGTCGAGATATATCCTGGTCAGATGATGGACAACAGTGAAAAATCGATCGCTAATAAACCACCTTACATGTTGACCAGGTAGCAAGTTTTTTGAACGTACCGCCGATCGTTTCCAATGAAGTCAAAATAACCGACGTCGGCACGAAGAGCGTCGAATTTGCCGTGAGCGACCTGTTTCGTGAAAGCGACCAGCTTCAGTTTGTCTTCGTAGCTTACGTGAAAGGCTTTGCCTTCCTTTTCTAAACACAATTTAAAAAGTTTCTGTTGTTCAGCTGAAACAATGTCGTCTATAAAACAGTAAATTACCTCGGAAAAACTTTAGAGCTGCTCTATAAATCTCTTCGATCGGCAGCCCGTATTTCTCAATGATAGACGAAGACGCGCTCGTGGTTGTCGCGTCTGGCTTCGCCTCACCGTTCATCTTTTCAGACACGTTAGTGGGATCGCTTGCGCTTGCAGACTCTGTTGCAGATATAGATCGAGACGGTGATGCATGAAGCTTCTCAGCGGGCATACTAACTTCCTGACACCGACAAGGCACTAACGATATTTGGCCTGAAACAAAAAAGTAATATACTTACATTCATAAATAAATTCGTGTCAACCCGACATCTTCTATCAACCTGGTTTTTTCTCTGCCTACTCTACAATTTGAAGTTTACTGCTTGTGCATTCAAAAACTCAACAAAATTCGTAAATTTTTGCAGTTTGCCCGAAATGCCAAAAATTCCACGTTTTACGGACATATGCAGACAAGATCAATGCTGCACTAGGAGTTTTTACCCATTCCTTCCTTGTTATTGATATAAAGAGTAAGAAGTTTATGGCGGGAGTTTGAAAATATCGTTGTAAGCTATATGCTTCGACTATCAAAGTTCTGAAGTGGTGTAGCCCTAACATAACAAATTAACCTTGCCAGTTTTACAACTAAAGCGGGTCGTTGTCACGTTATATGTTATGTTAGCTTCACTAGCTAATTTATTAACGCTCAAAAAAGTCAGAACCAAACAGAAACTAAGCAAAGCACACATTGCACGCATCTTGAAGGCCAAACTGCGACTGTACAAAGTTGCACGCCTTGTCGCAAGGCCACCCATTTTGCCGCTTATAAGTGACCGTTATCGTTCCGGCAACTCCGTTTACATTGTATGCCAGCTTTTGAAACAGCTTATTTCCCCGAGACGAGAATTCGCGGTTTATCTGCAAAGATTCAGAAGAATATGAGTCGATAAAAACGGCGCATCAAACACAAATCGGGATATGCTTACATTCTGGATGCGGAGTCCACTGTCGTCAAAACTGCGTTTCAAAAAGCTCACAAGGGATAGCTGCACTAAAGCGTTGTTCACTGTTTGACCTTCTTCCAGCAGCGTATAGCCTGCGACGAAACGGGAGCTGATATATCACGAAATGGGAACGGCAATCTATCGGTACCACCTCTGTCCGAAGTTGACAGGAAAGCAAGCTTAGCATTTGGCGCGGTTCGGTCGCGTGACGTCACGTTTTTCACAGGCATGTAGCCGTACTCGTAGTGAAGAAGTTTCTGCGTCTTCGAATCAAATACCTGGGCCCTTTAGAGAAAAATGCAACACTTTACTAACTTAACAAACTTCGGTCAACCTTTCTTACGTGTAATTTAGCGATCTAGCACCGAACATAGGGAAATTTCCAATCCCAAAATCAAGCACATCCCCGTAGGGCATTGTTTGGTCGTTCAACTGGGCGCCTCCACCAGGGTTCTCATTGAGCCATCGTCCGACAAGCCACCAGACGAATCGATTATCCCAAGGTAATCGCTGAAGATTAAATCCTGCAAATTTCATCCACCAAACAATTTGCTAATAAGAAAACACATTTGCAGCCTGAGGAATAAAGAAAAATAGAACTTTTGTGTTAGAACATATAAAAATTTCTTTTAAAACTTCTATTTTTGCTTTATTCCTCAAGCTGTTGATATGGATCCAATGGATACTTTCTTCAACTCGATTCGGATCTTCCTGCGCGAGGACGCCCGCTGCACAAGTGACCGAGAGTAGAAGCTGAACGACACGAGGGATCATGACACATGGATGATCGTTAATTGAAAAACACAAGATTGACTGTCAAGGATGCGGATCCAACGGGCAAAATAGCAGTCATCACAAAAACTGAACACAACAAGGATTTATCTTTCGCCTTGCGAGGACGACGATCAAGTCTATGGTGTTGCTGTGTGCAATGTCCACATGTGAGTGGAGCGACGTCGGCTGTAGAGCATATTTTCGGGAACGTTTTTCTTTCCAACCACGGAGAAAAAGAAACGGAAAAGGAATCAGAGCTTGACGTGATACTACCGACATCGTCAAACAATACGTGTGCCGCCGTCGTTTCGACGGAAAATGTCGAACGAACTCAAACCTGTGTACAGTTCGTACACTACGTACAGTTCGTATTTTAGTGTGCAATACTCCTAGTTACGTATCTTCACAACACCAGCATGGTCTCAGTTTATTGGCAATGGCATATACCGAATATCAAGTCGAATCGCCGCTTTTGCTATTGCTTTGAGTTCTCGGGCGTAGCGCTTTCTTATTAGGACAGTGTCGTTCAAAAAGTTAGTCAAAATTTTGATCTACCTCCGTTTTGATCGAATCGTCGCAGGATTTGTCAGAAAAACAAGGAAATACAATCTATCCATTAATAGTCTAGTATTTGACGATGGACTTAACGACTTCTGCATCGGAATTGTAGCCTGTCCGCTTGAAACTGACGCCATGTGTAGCTGGAGGTAGGTCCCAAAGTTAAACTTTCTTCGTCGAGCCATCTAGACGAGCTTCCGCTGTTCGTCTGCCACGAAGCTATAAAAGGCTGAAGCCTAGTTCCGGCATGTATCAAACCAAAGTTGACTCCTCCTCAACAGTGCCGAATCCAGGATAAGGCAGCAATCGACCATTGTATATAGATGGCGTTAGTTTAGTGCACTCCGTTCCAGGTGTGATAACCGAGTCGATCATAGGCGTACTGCAGTTGCTCAAACTGTACTCCGACTCCCTCTCCCTCGCGAGTGGAGCCTTCGCACGCTGATATGAATTCCGCGTCGTGAAATAGTGCCGTACGACAACCGGTGTGTTCGAGTCGGACATGTCGCCTCCTCGAGATGTGAGCAGCTCGCGCTCGCCGTTGCTGACTTCTCGAGTGCTTGACGAACGCGACGGAATCGGATGGTGAGAGAGTTGACCGTTCGAGGAGGGTGGGAGAAATGCCGCTGATGTCGTCGTCGAGTTCTCGGTGACCGATCGGCGATGCGATCGAAAGTTGATAGAGTGGCAGCAGATAATGTCAAAGAATTGCTGCCGAATCTTCACGTTCGCCGCAATGTAGATGAGCAATCGCGTCGACGCGGTGATGACGTAGAGCAAGTTAATCATGTCGACGGCTAGCGTGAAGAACTTGTAGTGCTCGAGAAGGAACTGCACATTGATTTGTTCCATTGCGGTGACTAAATATAAAGAGCACTGGAATTTTGAGGCAGTTGGGGACCATCCATTATTTACGTAAGGGGCCGTCCATTTATTACGTCATTTATTTTTCGGTTTTTTCACCCCCCTCCCTCCCCTACGTCATATATTATAACGCATAAACATAGTCTATGTTTTGCACATAACGTCATACTGGCCCGACCCCTCCCCTCCCTCCCCCTAATCCGTGACGTCATTAATGGACGGCCCCAAAAGCGGTAGGGAGGGAGGGGGTCCGGTTGACCGTGACATCATGTGTAAAGATAGCCTATCTCTTACACGTAAAGACCGTGACAAGGGAGAAGGGGATCGAAAAATTCAAATTTTTGCTTTACATAAATAATGGACGATCCCTTGGGACTCGCTTGAGAACGCACCGAAAACACTGAGACAGTTTGAGATGAGGTAAGAGCAGACGATGGCGATGAGCATTTTTGTTGCAGTCTTCGCGTGCTCGCTTTGGTCACGTCCTTCCCACGCGGACTTTCGACGAAAGATCTGCTGGTCACCCGAACGGAGCGCTTTACGAATGCGCCACGTGATGACGATGTTTAGCAGGAGCAAAAGCACGAATGGAATTATCACTTGCACCATGCTGATGACGTAAACTAAAACAGGTAAGAATGAGACTTCTGAGTTATTTGTCAGGATAGAAAGTACCGTAATCCTATCACGCACCCACTGACCAGGCTCGCAGCCTTATTGTGACCAAGAAGGCGTGTATCAAGGCGCCTTCTTCTGTTACATTATTTCGCGGCGGATTTCACAAGGCGTTGAAGTAGGCAGTGTCACGAAATATCGTACTTTTTGCACCCGGCTACGGGGCTTTCCATAAAAGACGTCCGCAAAAAATTTGAATTTTTTGACCCCCTCCCCCTTGTCCGCAAAAGTTGCCTATCTCCATGTGTTAAAACTAACGTTATGTCCGCTCCCTTGGCAAAAAAC
>JAQGBB010000901.1:0-15826 GCA_034691745.1 Prismatolaimus dolichurus
GGGAAGCGCGAAAGCCGCGAAAAAAGTTAGTTTTTTTTCGATAAGAGAGCGAGGGAAAACCAGTTTTGCTGCAACAGTACTACAGACAAATCGTGTTCTCCTTTGTTTCTCTTGCTTCCAAAAACCTCCGCGCTGGTAGGGTTCGGAATTCGGTGCACAAGATTTTTCTCCGTTGCACGGTGGACGTTTTTGCTGCACACGGTGCACGTGCAGCAATGTGCCCCGAAAACTTCACATATTTCCAAACTACACTAGTTTTGTGCAAAGCTGACACATGAGAGAGTTGGGGTGTGTAGTGCAATTATGATCGGCGAAAAAAACGCTTACAACGAATTTCAACAATTTTGTCATTTGGCAACTGAATTGACAAAAAATTAAAAACTACGTTCAAGAAGCAAATCTTGGATAAAAATGTCAAAAATTTGAAGGAAAACCTTGGCTTTTTGCCTAATAAGCTTCGGTGCACCCTCGGTGCACAATGATTTGCTTGTGCACCGTGCTCCGTGTGCCGCGTGCACCGAGTGCGATCCCTACGTGCTGGTGTTTTTTTGTTCTGTAGCGGATGCCTTTCGGCTTTGTAGGTCACTCGTCATTTTAGATCAGTCACCTTTGCCAAGTCGGTGAGTTTAGTATTTTCCTCCGCCAGCTTCAGGAGTTGCCATTTGATGTGTCGAAAGCTGGAAACAAGAAAATTCCTTGAAAAAAATTGGAATTATTTCATTTCTAATTAATTAAACATATTTTCTTACTGTGTTAGATTTTCAATTTAAAATAATCTATAACCTCTAATGGTTTAATTGAAAATATTTTTTATCATATTTTTATCATTTTCATTTTATATCCTGTATTATATTTTTATCGTTTATCAAATATATAAAATCACTTGCTAACTTTTTGTTTATCTTTTAATTAAAAATTTTCTCCTGACTTTTATTTCATTTACAGTCAAAAATATAGTCAAAAAATATTTCCGAAGATTCAGTGAAATACCACACCGAAGTCGTATGGGATTTATTTGTAGTTACCAAAAAATACTTACGCACTCTGCGATAGCGATCAAGAATTTTCGCTGACGAATCCGCAATTTGACAACATCGCGACTTCCTTGCAAGCTGCGGTACTTGTAGATAAACCACATCTGCTGGAGTATTCGCGCCGCGGCGTTCTTTTTCTAGTTGAAAATTTGTAGGAGTTTATTCTAAATTTTTATGGCAAGGTGACAACAACCATTTTGAGCAGCGTTGAATCCCGCATAAACAAATTCACGTGCTGTTCGGCGGCCGAAAGCTGCAACTTCCGACTAATGACTGCGATCAGTGCCGATGCGAGACCAATACCCTGATAACAAGTTGGCGTATTTTTCCGAATAATCCCCTTTATGGTATTAACATTCTTGATGCTTTTCTTTCCCTTTACAAAATGTACCATAATTCCCGACCAAATCGATATGAATCGGCCGCAAACTGTGGTGGGCACCACGTCGCCATAGCCGATGGTCATAAAGGTGACGAGCACAAACCAAAATGCGTTTGTATAGTCGCCGATCACTTTCCTAAAATATCGATCGGTCTGGCTCCTCTCTCTAGTACGATTCGCCGCAGCTTACTCGTAGTACCTACCTCTCACAGTTGTAGAACAGCCAGCTCACTATGACGCAGAATGTTAGCCCAAAGGCGGTGAACACCGTCGCCGGCGCTTCGAGAATCGCCGATTTGAGCACAAAGACGAAATCGACACTCACGTGATTCAGCGACGCTACAGTTCGCGTCGATGGATCTGAAACGAAATCGTAGCTAATATATAAAATCGATATTTTTAATTACCGTACCCTGCATCCGTCGATTGTGCATCACAATGAATCGACCAATCAGATACGATCGAAGGAACACGCAAAATGTGAGCACTGAATCGATTGAGTTTACTTCTAGGTCTGAGCGTTGTGCGATCTGGGTGGTACTTGCTGGACTGTTTTGCATCGCGGGTACAGAGGATCCCAGGCGAATGCCAGGCAGTGGTTGCAGAAGGGAGACGACGATTTCGATTAGTATCAGGAATACTCGTTGAGAGCTAACGCTGAGGAACCACGCGTCAGCACCTGAGTGGGAAAGTAGCGTAAAAATTGGAAAATCACTACAGTGCTTTCCACTCGTCCTACCGGTATCAATTGTAGCCAGCTAAAACACACAAGAGAAAGGAAACTCTCAGATTTATCAGAAAAGTCACGTGACCTTTGAACAAACCTGAAGTTCGATGAAGTGAAAGAAGAAAATGAATCCGATCAATATGAGACTTGAAAGAAGGAGAAGCGCCCGAACCACAAGCGATACCTGTGCACAGTGCGATAGGATTCATTTTCCAAAAAAGTTCGTCAAAATGATATTTTCGTACTTGTCCGTTAAAGTGCTCACATCTGCGTTATCAGCGTGTTCAGCGTCAATGACCGCAAGACAAATGCAAAGCATTGCAATCCCCGCCGCATAATCGTTAACGCGTGTCCGCTTGTTGTAAAGAAGCTAAAACGTAAACAGATAGGTTCTTCGACCAAATTTGATAAATCTCATTTACCTTATTTTATTTTTAATTATTTTATAATTTCTTTTATTTTTATTTTCATATTTTATTTTGTTTCTAAAATTATTTTTATTTTCATATTTTATTTTGTTTCTAAAATTATTTTTAATTTTATTTATTCATTTTATTTTCGAAATTATAAAAAAAACATATTTCTTCTAAATTTGTCCATGACCTTGCGAAGGGTTAATCGCTGTTCCACCGTCGATACCGCTGGCTTCTTATTTCGATAATCCACTATTCGATTGCTTCCCTGGCTGCCAAATAGACCCGCCTCGAGCTTCTCCGCAGTACGAAGCCTATTCGTCGACCCATGGTCGGCCGAATTCCTCGTCGAGCCCTCCGCCGACGTCGAGTTGACGAGAACGCTTTCCTCGTCGAACGACTTCTCGCTGGCGACCCGCTTGGTCAGCAGCTTCTTGTACATCTGCTGAACGCCAATCGTGCGCATACACTCCTTGCTAACTTGCTTGAATAGACTCCGGTCAGTTGGGCTCTGATCAGGACCTGCGGGTTTCGATGACGTCATCGGCGATCGCACGGCAGAATCGACAACTGAGGAGAACGACGAAGATCGTCGAAGCGAGAAGTCATCATCGTCAGCGTACTGGATCTCCTCGGTCGGATTTTCTGCCCTTGAGATGGTGATTAGGGTTGGAGGAAAATTCATGGAGTTTCGGTGACGGGCGTTTCCGTTGCAAACGTCGGGCGATGGGGAAGTCATTTTTTAGCTGTTTTTCAATAGACTCTGTTGAAGAACAAATGGCTTCGCGGCGAGAAAGTGTTGTATCTGATGACGGCTGCCTGCAAAGCTGATCCGCAGCGCACGAGCTAAAATTTCAACAGCTGATGCACGTCAGCTTTGCTAGCGTATCTTCGGAGGTATAGCGCTGATTGAAATTTATATGTGTTAACGTGAGCTGAATAGTTTTAATCCTTTGTCAAGATCTCACGTGATAGAGATTTGACAAGCACGTGGCAAGATATGAAACAAAGTCACGTGTCAGAGATTTGGAGCGATTTTGACAAAGTCACATGACAGGGATTTGACAAGTAGAGAGGGAATTTCTTGAAAATTTTTCAACACGACCACAGCGACCCGAGTTGCTGATTTGGCTCAACCCGGCCGACCCGATTCGATCAATCCGCCACAAGTGCTTCTAAACGCTAATGCATTGTCAACACACAATGCATGGTCTCAAAATGTGTTTTTTGCCGCGTCAAAAAATTGGAACGTGCTGAAAATATTCGAAAATATAATTTATTGCTTGAAATTTTTATTCGCTGAGTTCATTTCATCTCGATCCGTTTGTATGGACTCGCACGTCTCGAAAGAGAAACGAAAAATTTTTTATCCATGAACATGATGAGATCACTCTCGAAGCTGAGAACTGACAGATCCCTGACAGAGAGCGGAGCGTGCGTATCAATCGTCAGTCGGCACTCTGTGAAAGCGTGCAGGCAGATGGGCTGGGCTGGGATGGGCTGGGCAGCAAAAAGCACCTACGGGGTTTATGAGTTTTTGCTTCTACGAAATTGTTTTTTTACTAACTTGCCTCTTTTTACCTAAAGAAAATCTTTGCAGCTGGAATGTTCTCGAACGATTGAGGCCCAGATGTGGAATATGATCTGGGAAGAAACTCTGCGATGCATTATTGTGCTAAAGATCGAATGCAATGGCACTCTTGGTTTTTGTTTCAAATCCTGTTGGCTTAAAGTATGAAAAACTACATTTTCGATTTTTCGATAGACACTAGTCTACAATGTTGTGTGGAACGCTTTTTTTCTGGAGAGAGATATGTCTGTTTCCTAAAAAGCCACAAGTTGACTAATTGCAGTTTGACAGATGGCCTCCTCACTGACTCCTCAATAAAACGTAGCCTCAGCCTTCAAAGTTTAGAAGTTGATTGACTCATTTGAAGATAGCAGTAAATTTAAAACGACTGAAGAAAATACGATAGAAGTCCCGCCGCTGAGGTCGTGTGACCTCCATGTCTAGGCATCCGGAAGCGGATTTAAAAGAATGACTTTAGTGAGGATAATCGACGACGCAGACATAACAAATGGATTATCTCAACATGCTATAGCGCCCTATGCATTCATACAAGCTACATAAAAAGTTCAAAAGCTAGCAAGTTCTACACAATAGTAACACCAAATTCACATCGGCGACTTTGAAGCTGCATCGTCGGCGACTCGCTCCAGACGTTCGTTTTTGGGTCGAAAATTGCTATCGAGTTGAAGTAGTGCAGTGCCGACCCATTATAATTGCCTCCAGCTACGTAGATTCTTCCACCGTACGTCACCACTCCGGCCGAGTAGCGCTCAGCGACCAAATTCGTCCCCGGACTCCACGTGTCCGTACTCGCGTCGTACACTTCGACCACCTTCAGATGATCACCGTCGAATCCGCCAATCGCGTACATTCTTTCGTCGACCACTGCCATCGACAGCAATGAGCGTCGATGTGCCATTGGATGCGCGGCTGACCATTGGTCACCTTTCGGGTCATACTGTTCGACACTGTCCAAAAACTGACCCTCTAAATTGAACCCGCCCGCGTCGTAGATGCTCTCACCGAGAACGCTGACAGCGCACGCGTTCCGCTTCATCCTCATTGCGGCGATCGGCGTCCATTGGCTGATTGTCGGGTCAAACACCTCGCCACTGTTAAAGTAGGCGCCCTGGTTGTCGACGCCGCCGATCACGTAGATCTTCTGGCGGAACGCGCACGCGGCAGGAAGGAGCGCGGAGTGTTCATCGGCTTGGATGCGAACCACGCGTCCATACTCGGGACATAGACGTCGACGGTGGCGAGTGCGGTGGTCCAGTCGACCTCGCCGCCGAGCGTGTAGAGAAGTCCGTTGAGCGTCACCGCGGCGTTCCCGTAGCGGGGTGAGGGCAGCTGAGCAACTTTGAGGTGTGTGCCGGCTTCGATGAAGAACGCGTTCATATGTTGCATCGTGCTCTGGCTGAAGCCGATTCCACCGATGACGAACAGCCGGTTGATCGGCGACGGTACGCGAGGGCCTCTTTACGCAGAATGAGTTTGGCGTTGGGGGGTGAACTCAGTTGAGGTGGGACGATATGGGCGGAATGGGTTAGTTTCGAGTGTTCTACTCCGTTTGGAACACTTGTGGCTTTCGCTTGGGCGACGCAGAGCAGGCAGCTAGCGAAGATGAAAGGAGTGAACATTTTGACAGCGCCGTTTGTAGAAACGCGCACCACTTAGGATAAAATTTGTTTTGCAATTTATGTTAGCTGCTGACGTTCGTAGCTTTGATGTTTTCACAACTGATAAAGCAGAAGCTCAACTGCAGCCGATAGGGAACTCTCAGTTTGTTGGGCAAACTTTCGTTTTTGGATACCAGATGACTGGTGATTCTTGCATTGCTTGAAATTTCATTTCTTAGAATTTTTAACTGTTGTGAAAGGGAGCACGGTGCACGGAGCCGACAAAGTCGAGTCAGGAAAATTTACTAAATTTTAGCTTCAGTTTGTTAAGGGACCATCCATTATTTACGTAAAGCAAAAATTCGAAATTTTCGACCACCCCTCCCCATGTAAAGATTCGTGGCTACCCAGATTCGGTATCTTTTCGCGGACTATCCCATCCTGATTTACGTAAAGTTTTGGTCAACCACTCCCCACTAAATGGTCCGATATAACTCGCAGGCGGGCAACGATAATGCACACTTTACCAGAACACACAAGTAAAGCACAGAATTTCACATTTGCTACCACTTTGGTAATACAGCAAAAGTATCGTTCCATTTTTATCGCAACGATGGTGTCATCTGCCTATCCAGTCATCGCTTTCTTCCTCAGTCCCGCTAAGACATGGCGAAGATTCACAAAAATCGGCATAGGCCCAAGATTTTGCAGACGCCCGGTGAGCTCGCTTTCATTTTCTTCATCCTCAACCCCGTCGATTGCATTCGAAAACCGGTGGCCGTCACATTTCAAGTGGCTGTTGAACACCTTCTTGAACACTGTTCACTGCTAATCGCAATAGGCTCTATACAAAACCTGCGCATTTGGCGCGCCGGACTACTGGCACTTGCGTATACTCGTGGTGTTCATAAGTAGCGCGCGCATTTAATGTTTTTTCATTTCCTTACGTCAAGAACAATGGGAAGCTCGTTTACCAGGAATTCTCAACCTTCATTCTTGCAAGTCTTGACACTGACACTTTGAGGCAAGAGCTTGAATGTGAGCTTTATGTAAAGTTTGGCTCGACCACCCCTCCCCCTTGTAAAGATTGGTAAAGCTTTGACCAGCCACCCCTCCATCCTTACTGCTTTATGTAAATACTGGATGGTCCCTAGGGCATGTCGCGCTAATTTATGGACATGTATAGTTCAATTGTTTTTAAATTAATAATTTATTACTGAAATTAGTTATTTTTAAACTATTTATTAAATTTTAAAATTTAATTATTTTTTTTAACTAATAGTTTAATTTTTTAAACTTTGTAGAAATTTTAAAAGTTTTTCGTCATCACTATGCGCTGACGTTACAGAGGTTTGTATTACAGTAGCAGATGGTGTATATGTAGCCATCACCAGGCGTCGTTGTCTGACAACCGTTCGGCACAAAATCGTTGCAGTATGACGTAGCCGAATATATCGTACCTAATTTAAAAATTAATAAAATTGCATCCAAGGAAGCGAGACATCATGTAAGCCCATTTATACCGTCCGCCTGCTTGACCTATCGTACTCGCACGCTCCAGCACAGCTCGCAGCACCGGTGGTACACCCAAGGCCAAGACAGTTGTAGCAGGTCAAAGCTAGAAACAAAATCGATAACCAATTTGGTGTTTCGTTAATTTTTATTTTTGCTACAATGTTCACCTGACGATTGAGTGGTCAGTTGCGTTGAAGCGATGCCAACGGTTGTCGTCGTCACGAGGACAGTTGTGGCTGAGGCTGTCGGCAAATTGCTGCTGCTTGGTGTCACTGATTGCGCTGAAACGCACATGCAAATGGAAAAAAATGGCATTTCACTCTACATCCTCTCGAAAAATTAATTTCTCGAGAAAAAGGTTTTCCACATAGTTGTCCTTGTTGATCAAGATTTCTTTTTTGTAGCTCTAGCGGATTAGCATCGCTGAAGAGTGCCCCTTCTCAACAGAGGTGGACATTTTTCATGTACCACACTTTGATGAACACGTCTTCGAAATACCCAACGCTGAATACAGCATGATCTCATTTAGCTGTTATGAACAGGGTTACCAGATGTCCCACATTTGGTGGGACTGTTCCATATTTGGACCCCCGGCCCTGTAGAAACTGTCTATCAAAAATGGTGTCCGTTTAATTTTTCCTATGTTTACGTGTTAAAAGTCCCACAGTGTCCCACAAACGGCCCACTTCCATCTGGTAACGCTGGTTACGAACAGTGTCACGAGGTTATCACGTACCGAGTGAAAATGCATAAAACTGAAGGAAGAAGAAACGAGTCAAGTGGAGTGACATGTCACGGAGTATGCTTGAAATGTCGGAGACAAGTAGGCCGGCTGAACCGAAAGCCGAAGTGCATCCTGCCTATGGCCAAAAAAACGCGCGCAGAAGTTTTTGAACCAAAAGGAGGTCACGATTAATCTCTAGTACTGTGTTTTTCTCGCTTTCTTTTGAAAAAACAACAAAATTTTGTTCGGGGGCTTCGCCCTCTCCCGAACCTTCATACCGTTGCCAAGTTGTCGCACACCATTGGCAAGTTGCTCACTCCGTCCGCTAACTTCTTGGCTGGGCGATAGGGGAATACGGTGGGGGATAGGAGGATAATTTCTGTCTGACCAGTAGGCTCTCCTTTTGTACGCGCTTCGCTCTCCCAGGCAGGATGCAAAAAGAGCGTCGAATTAGTAGGACGCGTCCTATACGATCATACTACGTCTCACGATCATCCAACAGACAAGATGTTCGTTTCTACTTCACATACGACCTTTAAAAAACACTTTTACGCGGAGCCCACGCCACGTTTCTTGTGTTTTTGTCGCCGCGCACTATGTGGATACACAGTGTACTTTACACGTGGCATGTTGATGTGTATTGGACTGAGCTCTGCTTATATCAACAACGGCGCAACCAGAAATTTTTGACAGAATGGTGGTCCGACTCTAATGGTAAGGAGTAACCCTTACCACTTTTTGCGAACAGCTTGGCCAGCCTAAGTAGTAAGGGGTACAGACCCATACCATTTTTTCGCCAGACGTTTTGCTACAGGGGCCATTCCCTTGCGCCCTCTAGTTGCGTCGTTGGGGCTGAAGTGCCTAAAGCAAATTTCTGGCTTTTGCTCACCATCCGCTGCAGCCGTAGAAATCGAATCTCATCCAGCTAGCAGCTGCCAATCAAGCACTTCAAAACGTGCACGACCAAGTGACGCGCAGCTGACTTTGATGTCGTGCGATGTTGACTTTAATTTTCTGTCACACATGCAAAAAAACCTTTTCTCATCTCTCGATGTTTATCTTTTAGCAGCGACCTATCGTCGCAGTCGGCTGACTGATGACCGGACTCAAGTGCCTCATTCTCCCGGTAAGCTAGTTCTTTCCACTTAAAATTTATAAATTTTAGCTTTAGTTCGAGCGCGTAAAGCGCGTTATTTTGATTGATTTTTCCAAAGCGGCTTGACGTCGTGGGTTGACCTTTCGACTTACGTTCCCCCGTTCTGGTAAACGTCATCTGCCTAATGAGGTCGTCAATGCCGCTCTATATAAAGCATCATGACGTGAACATCATCAGCTAGATTAACTTTTTCTGTATGAGCCTTATCTTCGGTTTTGCGTCACGTAACCGGCCACTCACTCCTCTTCGATTTCCGTATCTCCCCACTGGGTAGGCCTACTTCATCTAGCTTATCTAGCTTGTTTTGTTCAGTTTTTCTTTGCGCAAAGTTTTATAGAAACATTGCGGAAATTCAAATCCAGGAAAACGCCCACACTTTTTCTCCTCCTGTCGCAGCCATTTTTAAATGTATTCCACATCTGCGTGTTGACTCGGTGTCACGTACCGGCACGGTTCCCCGAGAAACAAACGCAAATGGGCCTAGCGCTATACAAAGGCACCGCGGCAGCGCGAAACGAACACGCCGGAGCGCTAATTACCGCATCTGGGTGGCGGCTAGTGCAGCGGATAATCGACTTTACACGATGATCAGCTGCGGCATTGAAATTAAGTTATCCTTGTCAATTTCTCTCGCATGTGGGAAAGATGATTCGGGCGTCTCAAAGCTTTCCGCCCGACCGGCTGGTTCGCAATTTGATTTATAAATTTAGTATAGAAAAATACGAAGCTAACTCTGATAAAAACCGCCTTTCAGAGATTTTCCGTGTTTTCTGTCAGCGCTTTGTTCATTCTGTCGCCTGTGCCAGTTGTCGGAATTTTAGCTTTGTGCCAGTCGCAAAGCAGCAGGGATCTTATGGAGTAATATTTTTCTTAAATATGCCAACTTATTTACATATACCTAGGGCGCGTGATTGTTGGAGCCTTGCGTTTTTGCGCCACGTACCAGGCGCAATGTCTGCACAATATTTTATTAGCTGTCTTATGCTTTTGGCCTGGAGGAGCTAACCGAGTGATAAATAAGCAGCAGATTGCGATAAAACGCGTTTCCACGTCTGGTGACTCGTCACGTAGACGGTGAGCTTCTTCATAGAAAAATTTTATTTTGCTCGAGGAGCTGGAAAATTTTTCATTATACGCGAAGATGAAAAGACTTTAATTATGAATGAAGAAATTTATTTCGCGTCCGTCATCGTCGAGCAATTAGGAGGCAAGTCAGCAGCGCAGTGGCGCAACATGCCTAATATGATTTTTGAAAAAATCTTTCAACTTTTTTTGTCACTATTTCAGCAGCTAAAAGAGGCAAACTAAGCCTTTAGCTTGAGTTTTTCAAGCTTCCTTATTTACCTGGACTCCAGCTCCTGGAGGCATCCGACTGATCGGCAACAGCTGTCTAGATCACGTGACCTGCTTTGCGCATACTTCTAACAGCTACTCTTCCTCGTGAAACTATAAATGTTTATGTTCATCTATTTTTCGATGCAATGCAGCTGAGCTTTTCTAGCTAAAAAGTTTAAAAATCGAAACTCTTTCTGCGGTCAATAAAAACAAAGTCCTGCATTGACTCAGCCGTGGGAGCGTAAGCTAATAATGACGTTGTATTTCATATCTCGAAAAAATGAATTTCTCAAAATGCACATATGCGTGTAAATTTTTCTCGAACAGGGTTCACTATTGATTTTCCATTCTCCGCAAAATTTTGATCATTTTTCGATGAGATTCCCAAGAGTGAGCTTGTTTGGTCGGTCGGCACGCCTGTACTTGCTCATGTCGCCTTTTCTCTCTTTATATCCTTCGCGAAGAATTCCAATACTTTATAGCTCCCGTTAGCGTGCGTGATACTTCTTCTCGTGAGACGTCTAATATCTTCTCAAAGAATTCTTTCTCCCTGCTCTGTGAAGCCCGTTTCCTCACCAGGTGCTTGTGCCGTCACGCAAGAGGCTCCCGCTGATTAAATGCGTCAGCCGCTCTCGGCTTCTCGTTGCTCAGGAGACAAGCAGCGGCGACGAGATAGAAGAGAGGGCAATTTTTCGTATTTTTACATGCGGCTCGACGAAGCAGCTTCGAGCGATGCCCCTCTCTGACTGATTTCAGAGCTCAAGGCGACCGTCAATGTCCAAATTTGTTGCCTAGGCGCTTTGCCGATTGGCTTTGATGTCCACCTTTGTGAACAAGCCCTCTTTATATGTAATCTTTGTTCCATTTTTCGCTGAATCATCGAATTTATTGTTGGCCATCCATTTCAGGCAGTCTCATTTCTTGAGAATTTTTCTTGCTGTGACAGTTTAGTAGAGATAAATCATGTGCGCAATTTTTTTAACAGATCGTCAGTTCTTTGACTTATTTTTGGAGTTTTGAGATAAAAATTACGGTGCTGGATGTGACCTTTTTGAGATTTCGAAAATTTGCTTCCTGATTTAGAATTTTAGGAAAATTTGCAGAGAAGACTGTTAGAAGAAATTTCTATACTAAAGTGTGATCTTTTTGAGAGATTTTCAAGTTTTTAGAATCTTGAGGATTTTTCTAAAATTTATGTTTATCATATCAGCAAATAAAGAATTTCATACTGTTCGCTCACGTTGTGGACCCTGAAAATGTTAGCTTTGAGGCTCGTATTTACGACACAATGCCCTGGAAATCATAAACATTAAAAACAAACCAAAACTCTGTTTTGCAGATGCCCTAAAACTTCGTTCTTTCTAACTTCAAAGTGAACACTATAGCCTCTTTTTTCGCTGCCTAGATCAATTTATCACTGTTCGTAAAACCGACACGTTTTCTTTCTGACTGCCCACTCTAAACTCGCAGTGAGTTAACTTGAACCCTCTGCAAACAAAGATTTCGTCTTCTTCTTTTCTAGTTTTGAAAAACCGATAGAAGTCGTGCATCTACCGTTCAGCTGGCAACATCGATTACCAATGACATTTAGCAGCTAAAAAGCGAGAATACTGATATCGGAAAATCAATCTCGACCGAGCCAGGTACGCATTCACTTTTTCGCCGTAAATCATTTATGACAAATGTTGGCGAGCAAGCTATCTTATTACCTAACCTTCGACAGCATGATTGACATTAGCTCGCTCGTTTAAAAAAGCATGTCCTTACGCCTTGGCAGCGGAGTCTCTGAGTATGCTTTTGTTGTTCAGTACAGCTGGATACATACGCCAGAAGACGATGTCTTAGTTGTTCAGGAAAAATTTCCCTCGAGAAAACAAAAATTTGTACGAAAGACGCAAGGCCTATATAAAATCATGGTTCGGGTTAATAATCTGAGATGCAGTGTTCTACAACGCATGTTTTCAATTTTTTTGAAATTTTTAAAATAGTTTTATTTTTTAGTAATTTTCATACTGTATTTTTATTTAATTCGGAAAATTCGTCTTTTTGAGCTCATCGATTTATTTTTTATTTTTTCTCTCACAGAATGCCAACCCATGACGAACTCCTCGTCGCCTCAGGCGGCTTCGGCATCTACCAGTCCGTCCTCTTCATCTGGTTTCAAACCACGATCTGGATTCTCGTCTCAAACCTAAGCTTCATGGTGTTCGGCGGCATTGCCGCCACAAAAGAGTGTTCCACCCCTCAGAACTCTACCGAGATCACTAACTCGACCGACGATGAGTGTCGTCTCGTCTATGCTTATCACTCAGTGGTCGAAGAGTGGGACCTCTCGCCCCATCTGACCGCCGCGATAACGACCCTCCAGATGGTAGGCGCCCTTCTCGGCCCGATCATCGCCGGTCAACTCTCCGACGCGTTCGGCCGAAAGCGAACGTACCTCGCGTTCTTCGGCTCGCTGAGCGCGTTCGGCATTGCTTCGGGCTTCAGCAACTCATGGCAGCTGTTCATGTTCTGGCGCGTGGTGATCGGCATCGCCGTGGGCGGAACCATCTCCGTCCACTTCGTGATGTACCAGGAGATGATTCTCACGAAGCATCGGCTCATCGTCTACATTGGCGGGTGGCCGCTGGGCTACGTCTTCTTCGCGGCGATCGCGTACCAAGTGGAGACGTGGGATCGGCTTTCGATCGTCTCGAATTTGTTTTTCGTGGTTCCGTTCTTCCTTGGCGTCTTTTGGCTCACTGAAGTAAGGAATTCAAAATTAGTTCATGCCAAAACATTTAAATTAATTAAATCAACATTTGACGCAATTACCACGAATTTTTTGACAATCTCATCGACGTTGTAGCTATGAGCTAAAAACAATTACCACAGAAACGTAATCAAGAGCATATAACAACTGAAAACAAAAATAGAAACCTAAAGAAAATAAAAATATTGGATAATAAAATAAAAATATTGGATAATAAAATAAAAATATTGGATAATAAAATAAAAATATTGGATAATAAAATAGATACTAAAAGAAGAAAATAAAATAGACAAAAAATAATAAAATCTGTGCAACAAATTTTCTTGAAAAGCGAGTTTTGAAATTTTCGACCGTGTGATTGCAGGTTTTTACTATTCCGGGTATGACTACTGTCGGAGAATAGAAGCAAAATGGGAAAAATAGTCAAAATCGATATTTTTCGCATAAAAAGTATTTTTTCAGTGGTATTAAATTCATAATTTCTCAGATTGTCTAATTATATTTTCTGAACTTAGCAACATATATTTTCACTTATTTTAACAACAGAGCCCTCGCTGGTTAATGGAGAAGAAGCGCTACGAGGACGCCAAGAACGCGTTCCGCGACGTCGCGCGCAAAAATCGCGTCAAGTCGACACTCGCGTTGGAGAACGCGTTCAAGCAAAGCGAGCACGAATCAAAGCTTCTCGCCGAGCACGCAACGAGCGTCGACCAGAAGTACTACTACTGGCACCTGTTCGCAAATCGCTGCATCGCCATTCGAACACTCGCGATCGTCTACTCGTGGATGGTCCTCGCCGCCACGTTCTACGCGATCTTGTTCAACATGGGCTCGCTCTTCGGCAATCCCGCCGTCAATGTCGTTGTCTTCGCGCTCGCTCGTCTTGGGCTCAACATCGCGCTGCCGATTCTCGACCAGAAGATCACATGGCTGGGCCGTCGGCTCGTCCATCAGCTGAGCCTCGCCGGTCTCCTACTGACCTTCGTCGCCGAAACGGTCATTCTGTCGACGGGGGGCGACAAGACGGCCCTCTTCGCGACGGCGTTCCTCGGGTCGGCACTGTGTGCACCGGCGTGGCAGGCGGTTGAGGTGTATTCGGCTGAGCTTTTTCCCACGGCCCTGCGAAATATGGGCAACGGGTTGTGCGCGACGATAGCGCGCGTTGGCTCAGCGCTGGCGCCAAACCTGCTTCTGCTGTCGACGTTTTGGGCGCCGACGACGGCGATCGTTTTTATCGTGTTGCTATTGAGCAACATCGTTTTGGCGTTTTTGTTTTTGCCGGAGACGAAGGGGAAGCCGCTGATCGGGATCGCCGAGTTTAACACTCGCCAGGCGAGCTGTTTTGTGGACAAAGCTTAATATTTATTTTTTCTATCAAAAAGCTGCCGGGTAGGGACGGAGCGATTGCTCCGCCTAAGGATCTGCGTGTGATAATCACACTGTGATTAGGACGAATTGCACAAAACTGCTATATGAGGTTTGTAAAATTGCGTGAATAGTTTTATTTTTGCAGTGTTATTTTTGCATTTGTATGTGCCTGAATCAGTCACGGACAGTATAGTGTTTCTGATAATTATGTATTGCCCATGTATATTAATGTATTGCCCATGTATATTAATGTATTGCCCATGTATATTAATGTATTGCCCATATGTATTATCAAAGAAACTTCTTGGCCCAGCTAATTATCAGCCTGTGCTAGTCATGTGTAAACTCAATGTAAGTGAATTTGTCGTAAATAAAACACTTCTATAAAATTCACAAAATACAACGAAAATAATAAATCGGGAAAAGCCAGAAAAATAAAATAAACCAAGTAACTTTAAACTAAATAATATTAAATTTAAAAACATCGGTAGTCGAGAGCCAAATTATCGCAAGTGACATCAACCGGTTTTGGAGAAAAACAAAAAACTGTTTGCTTCGTGATCAGTCGTTTGATTTCCGAGACACGACCATTGTTTTAATCAGTGAAATGTGCCAAACATTTTGAAACGCAAAGTTACTCAATTAGTTGACCTTGTTGTAAGCACGACTGGATCATCAACAAGGATGATCATCACCCACGCAACCAGGAAAAAACTTTTTTGTCCAAACCACTTTTCGATCGAATCAAGCCTATTTTTGGTCATTTTGAGCAAAAAAATGTTTTTTTTTTTCGAAAAATTTTGATCTGAACATCACACCATCTCAAAAGTGCTTTTTCAGGAAGCGGAAAATCTGCTATAAGCAGTTTGCGTTTCTCTCTGAATACTGTTTATAGAGCTCTCGACGCTCGTTTTGACAAGCCCAAGATCGGCCTTGTGTGCCGTACATAACTCGAGAAATTGCACTTCAAAGTAGGCATTTTTGTGCCATTGAAATTTTGGCGAAGTCCACTCCTCAAAAATGCCTACTTTGAACTGCAATATCTCGAGTTATATAATGCATACAAGGATAGTCTCGGGCTTGCCGAAACGAGCGTCGAGAGCTCTATAAAAGTGAGTATTCAGAGAGAAACGCAAACTGCTTATAGCGGGTTTTCCGCTTCCTGAAGAAGCACTTTTGAGAGGGTGTGCTGTCCAGATCGGAATTTTTCGAAAAAAAAAACATTTTT
>JAQGBB010000902.1:0-15824 GCA_034691745.1 Prismatolaimus dolichurus
GTTTTGTCGCAACGTCTGCAGTAGACGCTACGTGACTGAGTTCCACAGGCGCTCGACGAACACGCTTGCCAGTCCTCCGCCACCCAGTCGTAATTCCATATTTCGCAACTTTTGCTTGTTTCTGGCTTGCTGTCGCTGCTCGATGTTGTGCCGTTGGCAAGAGGTTCGCAACAACCTTCGGGTCTTTTTTCGTCGCGGTTGTTGAGACAGCTGAGGCTCCTATAATGGGTGTAGCGATTTTACTAGTATTATGTCTAAAAATAATTCTAGTTCCAGACAGGCAAGATGAATTATAGGCACTGTCTTTATTTCGAATTGTAGTTCCAGATTGAAACTTGTCTAAAAATGTTTATTACAGACAAAAATTAAAAAGATAGAGATAGATGTAGATAAACGAGATATTTTTCAGAAAAAAATCCCAATTGTAGCAAGCTAAAATAACGCTCAAAAAGACTTTACATGACTGGTAAGAGGAAAAATTTGCGAATTTACTCAGTGAGCAATCCAGTGACAGGGTTTTCGTCCAAAATGCACATCCATTGGCGTGGGACTTCAAAGTTTGGTTTCTATAGTGGAAGCTTTTTGAATTACTGTAGTGTCTTGTCTACAAATGTGTCTAAAAATAATTTTTAATTACAGACAAGAAGTTGTCTGAAAGTGATTTATAATTCCAGCTCCAGACAAGCTCAGCTCACATAATTGTAGTTCCAGACAGACCGAAACAATACTAGTAAAATCGGCAAGTCGGTGCCACGCACATCAAATGTCGCCTTTATACAGTACATTGGCCCCGTCTCGCATATAATGCAGGTGTCATCTGTGCCTGTTTCTTAGTAGCGCCTTAGCCCTCGTAAGACAAAAGGGGTGGCACATAAAATTACGGCATCTCACCCCGGTTCCATTACGGCCATAGTGCCGTTGCCGGTGGTGGCTCGACAGGACGGCCCACGTACGGCTTGATCCACCTAATTCGCTCAGTTTTGAAAAAGTTAAAAACCGAAATATCGCTTACCACAGAAGATTTCGACTCAAACCGCCAAACCAGTTTATGAAAGCACAGTTTTTTTTATAACTTTTGACGTTTTGATCCGACCAGGGGAATACATGCTTGTCACGTGACTTTCGGTTGAAGTTTTTACCACTGAAAAACGGTTATCTTCAAACAGAATTTTCTTTACATTTTCTGCACGGTTCGAAACGATCGAGGGCTCATTTTACATCTAAGTGAAAAGCGCTTTCATGCAGTGGCCTGCGCTTTGCTGGGCTTTGTTTCCCCTGGCTACAGTAAACATCCAAAGTTTAGTATTTTGCGTGTCCACTTGCAACGTCCATTTGAAACGTTTTTGTCGGTCCGCACGTACGGGCGTCACATCGGCTACCGTGAACTTAGAGCGCCCATTCACTGCTTGCTGTGTAGCCCAAAAGAAAGGTTACACCATCGCTCAACTGAGCTTTGACGCTACTTTTCAGCTGGAGGAACGCCGCAGCGCCAAAGCGAGCAATCTAAAACAATCGCGATCGCGCTCTGTCCACGTGCAACGCGTAGTTTTCTAGCCCATGTGCGTGCTACAGTGTAGCTAGGAGGCTGCGCGGCATATAGGCGAACGCATCTTGACGAGGTCTATCCAAGACTATGCGCGCGCGCGCGTGAGCTACACGCTGTCAAAGTTCGCAATTTCCACATGCCACGATTTGGAGAAAGCCGTACGTCCTATGGGCACACACACACACACAAATGTGATAGTGAGTTCTGCGTTGGATGGGTCTAAAAGTAGGCTTTGTAAAAAATGATTAAAATGCTTCTAGTTTTCCTTGCAGACCTCGTTATTGCTAAATTACTGGTACCTGTGTCGATAACCAGGACATTTTCCGTCACAGCTCTGCCACTTCCCAAGTGACCAATGATAGATGCACGATGTGTTGTGCTTTTCAAGTAGCTCGTCGTATGTCTCATTAACCTGCGGCTCTAAATTATTCTTCCAGCACGTATTCCAGTTCTCATCATTCTGTTGGATGCGACGCAGCAGACACAGTGAGCTATTCAAATTTCGCAGCGTCCGTTCCCAGAGATGATCGAACGCATTTTTCGGGCACCGATCGATCTAACAGAGCGGACTACTTTCCGCTGGAAGCTGCATGTGCAACGTACGCTTTGCCTCCAGTAGAATATCCCTCGTTGTGCGCTGAGCGTGATCGCACACAGCGCCGGAAAATTCGGCGGTTGGATTGAAAAACTCTTCCGGAATTTGCTTTGTGACCGTAGCGAATTTTTGCAGGAAAGCTGTTAAGCGTTTGCCGTCCATAAATTCGCCGCCGATGACCTTCGGCGAAACTGCATGCAGCATCGACGGCAGATTGAAGTGGGTCCACCCGTAGATGAAGCCGAAACTGGACAAGAATGGGTACCACGGGTCTTGAGGTAAGCCCGATTCGCCCGGTTTCATGTGCATAAGCGGAAAGAAGACCTCTTCGTGCTTGAGAGCGGGGAGAGTATTCATAAAGCAAACAGTGGGGAGGCTTTTGTTCACTGCAAGCCAAATCTGTTGACTCCGGAGATCCTGCATGGAGGACAGCTTGCTCTTAAAGTACGTTGTCACATCAAAGGAAGCGTTCTCAGCAACTGATATGATGTCGCCGTCTTCACTCACTACTACACCTTGCTCTTTTAATAGCGGAAGAAGTTTGCGACCCTTCATTGATATGACCGAGATTATCGGAGATGACGTACCAGGATTTGCCGAACGAATCGACGACGATTCCTCATCGTTACAAAGCGTCGCCGCCGCGTCGATCGTCTTGTAGACGTGCAAAAGATTCGCAAGAAGACTCAAATCGAAGAGGATTTTTGCCGTCGGACTCTCCTCGACTGCAAGATTTATGTGGCTAGAAAGCATGACCGTTAGCAGCTGCAGTGTGTTCACTAGCGTCGTCTTCTGCAATAGGTCTTCGCTTCCTTCGCTGTCGATAAACACAATGTGCCCGTCTCGGTCAAGTCGATCAACGGCGCTTTGAAGGTTACTCGACGAAAGCGTTTCTCTGTCGATTATTCGAACGGGCAAGACCATGATCCACAGCCCTTTCGTTTGACTGTCAATTGCTTGCGTCGGATTTGTAGCATCGCGAATTGCAAACGAGCGTTTACAGCTTCGTTGCATATGGGGCGGCAAGAGCAACCGATAGGAAACGGTCTGGCGAACCGACTTCCCGGTGTTGCACTCGCCCATCTCGGCGAAGACGTAGAGTGGACCTTCGAGCTCGCTGAGGAGTGCTTGCGCCTCAGGCGAAATAGCAATCGTTCGACTGCTCTCGTCGTAGATCGCAAGCTGAACGGCACTTGGTGGACATTTAGGACACGACGCGCGAACGATGCCGAACGATTGACTCACCATGCACTCCTCCCGGCCGAGTATAGCTGCAGTTGTTGCGGCGATGACTATAACCATAGACATTTTGTAACCTGATGTGAGGCGAGTCAGAAGGTCAGTCAGAAGAGCGTTGGTCAGTATGGCACTGACGATGAACGCCACCAGTGGGTCATGTTTCATGACTCCCAGAGTCCACAGTGAAAGCGCGACCATAAACTGTAGTATAACAGCGCAGAAAAAGAAAAAGATTTGCACCCTGATTTTCGTCTGGAATCGAGTTGTTGGGTTGATAATATTTGCGTCCGCTTCTTGCACCTCTTCCTTCGTTTCCTCGTTGCTACTTTGAGGAGCGTCGTCGATGCTGCTAAGCGCTCCTTCATGCCGTTCGGCGCTTTCTGTTGGAATTTCTCCAGCCTCTTTCCACGTCACCTCTATGGCGTCGGCGACCGACTGGGAAACGGGAATCGCTGCCTGCGGCAGCTGGCTCACTGGTTCCGACAACGCGATCGATAGAGTGGCACTTGAGCTAGATACGCAGGGAGTATCCAAATCAAACGCGCTGGCACGGACGTCGTGTGTGCAACACTGTGAGAGTAGTCCACAATTCGTTGAACTGCATTCTACGTGTTGTGCTGCACGTGAAGCTGCATCGAAGCAGAGATGCTACAGCAAGAGAAACATCGCGTTTTGCGTATTACGCGTCGTCATATCATTACTCCTCTTGTATTGTATGAAGCACACTACGTATGAGATAACCCTAGTTGGGAAAATTTGAGTTTCAGAGTCGCACTAATTGAAGAGCAGGACAAAAATTAAGCTACAAATGCAGACTACCGCGAAGTTTTGCGCTTGGTTTCTGTTGATAACGTTTGTTAAAACGAACAAAAAAATCATCTCGAAATGTCGCTGCGTAGCTGGCGGTCTGAGACCTGCGGTGCCGTGAAAAATTCTGCTGTCGCACAGCGCAATAAAAATTGGACTCCAGACGATCTCATTTGTTAAAAACAAAACGTTTTTAATCTACCGCCAGTTTCCAGTTTCAGATGCACCGCGCTCTAGCGTCAGAGTAAATATTGGCTCGTCCTCGTATCGATGTGTGGCCTAACGTGTCTACTTTACAGCAATACTTCGCTGGGTCCCATCGGTGCAGGGGCGCCGGAGCAGCGCCGCTTCGCGTCTTCGTGGATAACTACAGCGAAATTAAGTTACTCTCTTTAACTTTTTTTAAATCGAAAAACAAAAAGTGTCACACATCGTCGAAATACTGGTAGCTTTGAAAGAGCGAATTTTCTGAGTCGAACACACATAAAATTTGTGCAAATGTTACTTTTTCGCATAATTAGAAAATCTTCGTATATTGACACAATCATAAATTTAGCACAATATACCATTATATCATACATATGTATAAAATATATCACATATCACGCATATTCTATCTATATGGCAAAAGCGTAATGTAACACATGTTATACCGTGCATCATATATCATATCATATATATATATGATATACCACATATATTACATATAATCATATAATATCTATATTATTTATCACTAAGCAAAAAATTGTATGACGAATTACGGTATTTTTGAAGATCCTATCGTGGGGGGATCCTATCTTGGGGAGAAAAACGAAGTGGGGGAATTATTGTATACCATGCGGTTGGCCTCTACCTGACCTCCTTGTCAGGTCGAAAGCGGTGCATTGTATCCTGAGGCAGCCGATGCATCGGGTAAGACTCAGTCCACCAAATCACTTTCAGTTGTGATGTTATATACGTGTATGTCCACAAAAGTAGCTCTATTTCATACGTCAGTCCACCTCAGCTTACGGTGCGTCTTACTTCAGATAAGTCTTCGGAAAGAAAACGAATTTTAATTCCGAGCATTTCAATGGCAACTTCGAGAACTTTTATCACGAATCTAAGGATAAAATTTCAATTTTGAGTTTGAGAATTTTGATTCCGAGGAGAATCTTAATTTTGAGCGCAAGAATTTTAATCCCGAGAACAAAAATTTTGATTTCAGAAACAAGAATTTTAATCCCAAGAACAAGAACTTTAATTACAAAAAAAAAGAATTTTAATCCCAAGAACAAGAATTTTAATCGCCCTCTTCGACAGCATTAATCGTGAATTTAAAGATTTTAATTTCAAGTTTGAGAATCTTAATTCGGAGCACAAAAATTGTAATCCTGGGTCTAAGGCTTTTCATTCCGAGTATAAGAATTTTAATTGCAACTTTCAAAATTTTAATCGCAACTTTTAGAATTTTAATCGCAACTTTCAGAATTTTAATCCCGAATCTAAAGATTTTTAATCCGAAACTAATTATTTTATTCGCGAGAACGAGAAACTCAAGTCCATGAAGAAACGTCTAGTGCAAGAAATTTGTCATCCAATTTTAGTAGCACCAAGTTCTCTTTTTGCCACTGTCTAAATCCAACCCATTTAAACCCGAAAATAAAATCCAACCTGAGCCATTTTCAACCTTTAAAATGCACTATTTTGAGAGCTGAAAGTGCTATCCGACGCAGAATTTAGCTCAATCCGAATCAGAAAGAATTTTTCAATTTGGATAATGCAGATACGTACGCTAGCATACAAAACTTCTTTTAAAAACTTCAGAATGTTATAAGCAAATTTTTTCTAACGTCATGCAAACTGCAAAATTCTTTCAGATTCGAATTCAGCGTGAAATTTTGCCGCGGATGGCACTTTCCAACTATTAAAATAGTGAATTTTAAAAATCGAAAATGACTCGAGTTGAATTTTATTTTCGGGATGGGTTAGATTTTAGGCAATGCTTGTCTTTTGTCCATTGCTTGCCTTGGACTGTCCAAGTTTGACATTCACCCAGCTATCCACGCTTGTACCTATTGAGTGAAATTAAGATTTAAGATTGTAAAAAACACCGCACAGCAATCCTATACCCTTTCATTTCTAGTTAGATTCGGTTTGCATCAAATCGACCCGTCCGCACTTTAGCCGGATGACCTCCGATCGCATGCACTTTGGTAATTATTAGACTGTTTCGCCGTTTACATTTTTGCATTTAATTTTTGCAGCGGATGCTTCACCTTTACCGCAAAGCAAATATTTTTCTCAAATTGATTTGCGGATGCAGCAGCAGTAGCCGGCAGGCTAGAAAGAGAGAGGAAAAAGATCTTCTGCTTTCGCGACGAATCATCGTTTCTGTCATTGTCCATATTTTAAAAACCAATTCCAGCACATTAATATCATGAACGTCGTCATCGGGTGTACAATTTCTGAGGCGTTCTGGCTGCTGATCGCCGGAACATCGGTTTGCATTTTTGCTGGCATAATTGAAAAAATCTTTTTTTATTTGTGTCAAAGTGGACACTACAGTTTTTCAAAGTGACTACATTTCTCGGACATGTCCGCCACACTTTTACATGGTTATAGTCACGTAGTTTTAGCCGGTTTTTACAGGTTTTTTATTGCATCCTGCCAGACGAGCGAGCGAAGCGAGCGACAAAAAGAAGAAGGATGCTTTTTGGTCAGATTTGGATTTTCCCTCCCCGTCTTTGTCTCTCTTTTTTTTCCCCCACCTTTTCCTCACTATTCCCCCCTTTTCTCCCCTCTTTCCCTCCTCAAGAAATTACACTAAGTATATGGCAGAACATTGGAGAATATTCAGTGTTCGCTAAGCGTTTACAAAACCCGTGCGGTTCGTGTTGCGTAGCGTCTTCGCTACTTGTTTGGTCTTTTTTTTACAAGGGAGGAGAAAAAGGCAGTGCGGCGACAAATAGTGGCCTCCTTTGCTCTGCTGCTTGAAAAACTTATGTGCTGGTGTTTTTTTGTGAAACGGCAGGATGCCTTTTCGGCTTTGCCAATTTACTTGTTAAACGTTCTTTTAAAACTTTACGTCGTCTAGTGCACATGTTTGAGGTCTTTTTGCATCCCAGCAACAGACAGACAGAAAGCATAGTCAAGTGGTCAGACTTGGACTATTGCATTCAGAACTCTAATGGCCTTCCTTGATCCTCTCGGAAGAAAGGTTTGCGAACCCTGTTTACTACAGTATATAAGTTTAAAATTTCTATTGTGAAGCACCCAAATGTTCAACGGTGGTCTAAATCTAGGGTGTTTCAACGTGTTCTGTGGTGTTACAGAAAACGCAAAATTTTTTTGGACGTTATTGTTGTTGTTTCGGCAGGATGCTCTTCGGCTTTAGCAGTTCCCTTGTGTGCGTAGTGTAATAATAGCTGTCTCGCCTTGTAATTGATGTTCTACGTTTTATTAGTTGATTTTAAACTACTTAAATTTTAAAACAGATACATTTTTCTTTGTCGTTGCTTTTTGAAGTCGACAGAGGAACTTCTCAATCGTTTATGAAAAAATCGATAACAATGCTCCAGCCATGTAGGCCCAGTATATCTCGCAAATGTCATCGTGAGATATCGCACTATTATCATCGATCACCTTCGTTTCGTCGACGTCGTTCTTTCAATCTTGTATTACCGCCCCGTACAGTCACCTATTCCGTTCCAACTCAGTTGCGTAAAACCCGGCGAATATCAGCTTGCTCACTTTGCGCTTCAACACGTTGACCCTCGGTGAAAACGCGAAGCCCACCATCAAGCGAGTCTGACCCCGAAGTTTTATTTAAAAATTTTCACACGATGAACTTGATTTTCTTACAGTCAACTAATTTTTTGATTTTATCACTGGCAAATTGCTCGCTTTTCTGCGATCTCGTCGATATCTTGACCGACCCTGTGCGATGCATCAGTGCGGAGAAAAGTAATAAAGTGTTTTATAAACGTCCAACTTTCGATTTCCCGCTACGGGCAAAGACGCTTGCTATTTTGTTGGCAGCACTAGACCTTGCTTGCCCACCCTTCTCCGTATCCTATTCTACACGGTAGGTCGAGCTCACATGAGAAGCGTCACCAACGTGAGAGACGCATTTTCATGTGACGTCTCCACGTGACGAACGCTTCTGTGTTAAAGTTACCTCTGCTTGCTCTATACATAGCTTCGGTTAGGAACGCCGGCCTAGCGCCACCTGCGCAAGCAGCGCACAAATCGCAACCGCCATCAAATAAGAGCAGAACTGCACCAGCGGAGCAATCAGCGCGAAGCTAACTTGCAGCGAACTTCGCGCTTCGCTCGGTACCCAAACGGGGCCGTAAAGCCGCGAGAACTGCGCCGTGATACCCGCTTTGTGCAGCCGAAAAAAGCATTCAACCACGTCAGATCAGCGTCCTTTCTCGCGACGAACGCGAACAGATGAGCGCCAAACTCGAAACCAAGCTCAAGCGCAAAGCACTTCATACGTCCGTCGGCGTCGAGCTCAGCTGCTATCCGCTTCATCATCGTGTTGTCCCCGTAGAGCGCATAGCGATCATTGCCTGCGTACTGTTTCACGTCGAGATCGACGTTCACCTGGATCACGTGATCGCGAAAGTTGGTCAATCCTATCACGACCGACGCCTGAATCGTTCCGTCCATCACAACGATCGATTTTTTTTGCCACTTTTGATCCCGTTGACGAACGCGTCCACGTCGTCGAACGGACCGTCGGGCGTCTGCCTCAGCGAGTCGTACAGCTTCGCCGAGAACATCCCTTGGATGAGGACGAGAAAGAGGAGCGTAAGCGCCACATGGACGATGCGAGCGGAAACTCGTTTTCGCCAATGCTCGCGTTGTCGTTCGGCGACGCGGTCGAGCAACAGTTCGTAGACCTCAAAGCACGCTCGGACGACGGCATCTCTCAGCGAGCATCGCCAGCTGATCCTTATTGCAAAGGCGAGCTGAACGCAAATCGCGAGCACGCTTGCAAGCAACACGAACCAGGTGTCGGAGCTGCAGATGTCGGCGAATGAGACGCGAGTTGGTAAACTCTCGACGGTGATGCAGACGAGACTTGCATCCCGATCGTCGAAGAACATCGGGTACGAGAAGGAGACGACCGCATGCCTCGCTGACGTGATTGTCACGTGGGGCGAGGTGAGGTCGATTGTGCTGTTGAGCAGCATGCCGATCATGCCTGTCCACGACGTCGAGTTTGGCACGGCGCCTCCCAATGTATGCGCGTCGTAGGTGTGGAACGTGACGTTCAGTCTTTCCTTTATCAGCTTGAGGACGAGCCAGATTCGCTTGAAGAGGAAGCACTCGGGCGGCGCGAGTTGACGAAGATGGGCGACAGAGTGACACCATTTCGTCGCGCCGACATTGCCGAGCCGGATGAGCTCAGCGGGCTCACCGTTAACTCTGGGCGCGAGCAGCATGTAAAGAGCGAGAGCAGGGACGAAGATCCACAGCATTTTTCGCGGTTACTTTTTCGAAATTTTCGCACGTTTTTTTTCAGCTGAATTGGCGCTATGTGCTCAGAGAAAATGGGGAAGAAGTTGAAATTGAACGTGGAAACCATCGAAGCCGCTAGTATCTATTGTGAGAGCGCACTGGAAGTGAAAATTTCCAGCTGGCGTGCGAGATTGTTAATTAGATGCAGGGTCAATTTTCGGCATTTGCAAGGTGAGTTTCCGGTGGAAACGCAAGAGCTCAATTCTGATGAAATAGGCATGTGCACCAAGCCATGTGTTTTGTTCGCTTTTCTCGCATGTTCGTGTGAAGTGGGACGTCATATCTTATGAGACTAAGACACGTTACTAACGGTTTCACAAATGACGGTTTGTGGACGATTTCATCTATTTTGATTTTACCAAGGAAATTCTTAAAATATTCTGATCGGCTGACGAACGTGAAGCGGCTGCAGTTTGTTCTAGCTCTTCATTCATTGCCCGATGTACTCATCATTTAGCTATTGCCGCGACAGTACTCCTTGTTGTTAGTAATTGAGTGGACCGAGACAGTGTTACACCTAAGTGAGCCTGAAACACTGGATTGGAATACTCCAGCCAGGACGCCTGGAACATTGTGTTCCGCCGGTATGCTACATGATGTACTGCATTCTTTAATCATCCGTCAACTTTTGGATAACTTGTGAAGCGCCCCGTTTGGGGACAGAGTATAGGTATCCACAAGTTGACGGATGATTAAAGAATGCAGTACAGCATGTAGCATACCGGCGGAACACAATGTTCCAGGCGTCCTGGCCAGGGTATTCCAATCCAGTGTTTCAGGCTTACTTGAGGTGTAACACTGTCTCGGTCCACTCAGTTACACAATTAACGTTGTTGGAACGAACCCTCGCTTGTTTGGCGTGGGTGGAGGTAGTTTGTACATAATGCACGAACTTGCTTGTACGAGTCCTGTCACCTTTTTTGACGTTGTTTCATTTTTCGTGACGAGTATTTATCTGCTTTTCTTTTCTTTTGAGTTATAGTGGTGTGATGAACGCTCGCGACTGACAGTTGTTCAGCTTTGGACTTTGAGTAAAATTCGATTGTTCGCTTTATGTCTGATTGCTTTTTGATCCGGAGTGCTGTACACGGAAGCAGTTAATACTATGCGAAAGAAGCTCAACTGGCTAAATGGGAAGTACAGGAGCTCTCGACGGTTCATTGAGACTGTTGATAGCTCGAGGTAGTAGCTGCAGGACATGCACGAACGCGCGTTGACTTTGCAAAGTATCCGCGATTCGGCGTGCACGTAAAGTAGCGTTTGCCGAGAATCTCGCCATCGTTGTTGCCAAATTCGGCGTCCAGTTCCACGCCGAGCCAAAGGCCTCGTGCAAAGTCGACGTCACCAATGTAGCGCACGATTCCTAATGACAACGATGGAACAAAATGGCGTTATTATAAAGGGTAAAAATTAAGTCCCCGTGGTTACGGTAGTGAAAACTTATATTTTGACTGCATAGTTCACGTGGCAAAACACAAATGAACCATGCAGTCTAAATATAAGCTTTCGCTACCGTAACTCCGGGGACTTAATTTTCACTCTTTATAACATACGTTATAATCACAGTTGCACGGTTTGTCTTTGAAACGAAAATGCCGAGTCTGATTACCCTTTTCGTTGAGGTTCAAAATGGTCACTTCCGTTCCCACTTCAATCTTGGCAGCAGGTTCGCTTGGAGGCACCGATGTGAGGGAATAAGACGAAACTGGCTCTGCTGGAAGCGACCGGATGTCGGAAGCCTTTGCTTCAGTCGACAGTGGCCGATCGTTGATGAGTGACGAGTACGACGATGACTTCGACTGTTGGTGCTTGCTGGGAGCAGACCAAGAAGTGGTTAGATTCGACAGCTCCACTGACGTCGTTCGACGCCGAGCTCGTGCTGCAGCCGACGACGGCCTTGGTTTTGACGGTGCTTGCGGTCTAGAGAGCAGTGTAGAAGGTGCATCCAATTCCATTGCCTTGTGAAATTACCTTTCTTTTTTTTTCACGAGGAAGGACACGAGCACAAGTTTTTGAAAAGCAGCAGCAGAAGCAAGAGAAAAAAGGAGGCCACGATTTGTCGCCATTCTACAGTTTTCTTCACGCTCTTGTAGAAAACCAAAAAACAGATTTTTGTTTGGGGCCCTTGAACCCCCTACCATAAGTAAGTTGACACATACTACTGGCAAGTTGGCGGCTACCATTGGCAAGTTTCTTGCACCGTCCGCTAACTTTGTCGGCTGGGACATAAGGGGATAATCTCAGTTTGACCGTATAGCTATCCTTTTTATTCCGCGCTGCGCGCTCCAAGCAAGATGCAATACCTGTACATTTCCGTATAAAACCCCCCGGGGCTCTGTTTGAAAATGCTGATATTTGACACCCCGAGGGCTCTATTTGGGGGAGGCTCTATACGGAAAAATAAGGTATTAAATACATGTATGACGCCACGTTTAGAGGAGAGAAGGTCGGGTCGAAAGTGAATGGTAGCCCAGCCTGAGTAGCCTTTATTCGACGTATGGCGTGGGTGTCGAAAAATCACCTTTTGGTGCGACGTCATACATGTATATCCACTAAAATAGCGCCTTTTCATACGTCAGTCCAGCAGAGTTTGTCGATTGTAGCTTCTTCGGCCTGTTCTGCGCCTGCTTATACTTTCGAATGGGTGCTATCGGCCGCTGCTTTGCCACAGAAGACTCTGGCGTCGACGAAACTGCCTTTGTTGGCTCTGTTACTGTTTGCAGTCTGCCGTGCGCAACGTTCTGCTGTTTCCAGATTAGTGGCTTGCGTTCTGGGATCCTATGTAATTCATATATCAAGTGGACAAGCTATCGATTAAGGTTAAACTATTGAGTGCTTTACTTCATGATCTTGTCAGGCGGTGCAAAGATTCCAAACTTTGGTTGTGTCTGAAAGTAGACTCGACCATCCACTGAACCGTCGTTGCGGCCGATGGCACGATCAAGCTCGATACCGTACCAAATACCTAATAGTTTTACGAATATAAAGCGACTTTTATACACAAGTCGCTTTGATGAGCCACCTGAGGCGAAATGGGTTTCTCCAATATATCGAACAGTGCCTGTTTGCTTGCTGCCAACGACGACACGATGACCAATCTCGATCCCTCCATTATTGCTGTAAAGCTCGAATAGCTCCGCTAAAAATTTCGACAGTTTCGAACATCCCTCGCGACTAACTACAAGTATACTGTACCTTCAAGCGCCTTCTTTTGCATATCTGCTCGCTGCTTCAGAAAATCTTCGATAAGACTATATCCGAACTTGAGATCCGAGGGTGGCGGAAGACGTTCAACGTTTCGAAGTGGCACGAAAACGCCCTTCGACGGTGCACATACAAAATAGAAGACTCCATCCACTGTGCCGTCGTTCTTCCCAGTCGCAGCGTCGAGCTCGATGCCCGCGTAGAAGCCGACCGCAAAGTTGACTTCACCGCAGTATCGCAGCGTTCCAAACTGCATGGGCAGATAATATCACCTTCATCATGAAAGTGCTCCAGAATGTTCATACTTTATTTGGCTTCAGGCGAACGCGATCGCCGATCTTGAGACCCTTGTCGGCAAGCATGACGTTGACTAAGTTCTGCACGGTTGGCGAAGGCTTGACGCTTAGATCGCTTGTCTCGGCAGGCACTGATTGTTGGAGCTTTTCGGCCGCTCGAAGAAGATCGCATAGCTCAAGTGCGCTGAGACGTACATTTGGGTGCTCGCACATGATGTCGAGACGTTCCCTGTCGTTGTACTTTTGTGCTGTCAGTTCGGCAACGTCTAAACATCACCTCAGCTTCTTTCTCACGATGCACGAGAACCTTCGACGCACACTACCAGCGTTTTACGTAAACTTTATTTTCCGGGGTCCATCAAGAAAATCCGAGGGCCCACTTGTAAGAGATACAACGTATCAAGTAACGTCATTTTTCATATGAAATGTTAATATTTACATCAAAAATCGCCGTTTTTAAACAAATTTTAAAGCTAACCTTCGGCGAGCGCAGCGACCTGAAAAATTTTGTCCTAATAACTACACAAAGTGCAAGCAATCGCCATGAAATTGGTTAAATTTTGCGCTTCACTGTCCTTTTTGTCCTAACGATTTCAAAAATTCCGGGGGCTCATGGACCACCGGGGACCCCCGCGACGTAAAACACTGCACACTACCGGAAGGTTTCATTCCAAGATTGTCGTGTAAAGCACAGTCGGCGCCGTGCTTCAGGAGAATCTTCGCAGTCTGCGCGCAGCTACTGAAGGCCGATAGATGCAGAAGGGAACCGCTGAAAAACTCTGGACAGCGGCAATCCACATCTATGGTCGGACGAAACATTTAGCACGGGTTTCGGAGCTATTTTAAATGCGAAGAAGCATCGTTTGATGCTACAGTGGAGTTTGGATGAGTCGAACCCGCAGAGAACCGAGAATAGTTCGACTTATGCGATGTTCAACTCATGCGAATGGTTGACCTCACAAGCTGGTTTGTCGGGACCGAGAAGTTCAACTTATATGAACCTTCGACTTAAGCGAGTTCGACTTATCCGAACTCCACTGTACCCACCGAGATAAGAGCTAAACTCCGTGAGGAAGTAGTCGACTATGTGCGAGCAGTCGAAGAAGACGGCGTGCTGTAGCGCTGCAGTAAATGAAACCATTTGTTCCTTTTTTAGTTTGTTGGAAGCTGCGACTGACTACTTATCATTAGAGGACGGTCGGACCCGAATCGAACCCGAACCCTCCGTTTTGACCCGAACCCTGAAAAATGACCAGATTGGATAAAGTCACCCGAACCCTGGATTTCGACCTGAACCGAACCCGAACCCTGAAAAGTGATCCGAATCCGATCTTTAGTCACCATTCATTCCTGTCCAGCGTGATTCACGAAGAAGATCTGCATTGTGATTCTCGACGAGATCTTTTATCAGCGTCAACGAGACCGTCGGATCCAAACCGTTTGCGCTCGCGAGGATTGCATAGTGAAATAGAGACATTCCAGTGATATCGTCAACGTCATTTGCGCCGACACCTATTTTTAGTGCCTAGAATGAGGAAATTTATCGTAAAAAATGCGAACGACTTTGTGCTAAAGGACTTTTTGAATGATGACGGCAGCGCTCTGCTGAACGCTTGGTGACCACTGGCGAAGAAGAGCGAATAGTTCGCTTCCGGACAAGACAGTGAACTCGTCTTCCTCGTTGCCTTTGACAAGCTCAAGGCAAGCTGAACACGCTGCGTTCCAGTACGGAAGACCAGCTTCGATACACGCGAGACACAGCGGTGGTGGCTGATATCCATGCCGTTGCGACGTCGGCAGCAAAGGCGCATTTTCCATCATCTTTCAGCTATTTAGGCCTACGACCAAAGTTTTTGCCGGCATCAATTGTGTTTCGACAAGAAATTCGTTCGCTGGACAGACGACGACGACGATACTACAATTGCAAATGTCGTTTGACCGACGTTTTGCGGTTTATGTTACTCTCAACTTCGTAACTGAACGCGAGTCACTCACTGACGGTTTCGAAAGTTTAGTGTTAAAGACAACTGGCAAAGAAGGTCATTCTCAGACACGGACTTGCACATGACCAGCGGTAGATACGACTCGCATGCCTCGTGGGTACAAATTTGTAAAAGATCGCAATCACGTCGCGCAACTGCATGCGTACTATTGTGAACACATACATGTAACTTACTGACGAAGCGCCAAGGGACGATTTTTCGATACAGAGGAAAACGTTTGGGGGCAAGCTTGGAGAGCGAAATTCGCAAAAAATGCATGGAATAACCCTGATCTCCGTTATTACTGTTGGTCCGACAGAAGAATTCCCGGCTTTTTACCCTCTGTTTCCGTGCTTGTACACTAAATATATAGTCAACTTCTTGCGTGACGCCATATGTGCACATCCGCGAGGTTTATTTTTCGAACGTTATAAGTTTCAACAATGCTGCACATTGAGCATGAGCTGTATGATGCGTATGACAGTGAACATTAGGCTATAAAATATTTTTCAAGCGCTCAAACCGACTGACAATTACTACATCTATGCGAGAACGAACGACGCGCCTGCTGGCAACAGGCATGTGTAAAAGATAGGAGCGTGCGTTATGGTTGTGATTGGTTGGCTGGATTGAGGGCTTCT
>JAQGBB010000903.1:0-15822 GCA_034691745.1 Prismatolaimus dolichurus
GGGGAAAAACGATTCTCTAACGAGCATCAGTCGCAAAGACGTGAGAGTATGTACACATGTTGCAGTTTATCACATTTTTCTGAAACAATAAATTCACGGGTTTTCAACTTTGCGTCGCGCAATATCTCAAAAGCCGCAGAAAGTTTTGATCTTGAGACTACGTAGTGTCTACAAAGACTATATAGTGTCCATGGAATATAGTGTACCGTTATCCTATGGACGTCCGCCAATTTTTGATTTTTCGAGGGGGAAAAGAAGAGAACTTAAGCCTCGGCTTGTCTCCGTCTTCCTGTCTGCCTGTCTTCATGTCTCTTGTCTTCTGTCTCGCGAGTCTGATAAAAACAAAGAGCGTGCGTCTGGAATAATAGCGTCTTCGCTCATTGATCACATGTCTCCCTGCGGCGTTGGATAAGTCCCTGCGTAGCCGTCGATGCAGCACATGTTGACGCCACGCTGAAGTCTATTGTATCCTTGATCACCATGGTCCGTGCCCCAGCTATACGCAGGAATAGCAAGCGCTTGAATTAGCTTCGAAAGAAGCTCACACAGATCAGCTCTTTCCTACCTGTTTTTGACGAGCCAATAGTCGACGGGCTCGTCGTAGGTCGTCGTGTCAGTTCCGTAACCAACGACGAGCACGTTGTGGTCGCCCGGGCAGACGCAAGTTTCGTCTTGTATAACGCCGACACCTGAAATTGGCATTCTGCGGCCAAGTTGGAGCAGCAAACGACGTTCAGTCTCCGAACTGCGCGCACGCACCACCGTAGTTCTGGAAAGATGGATTCGACGAGTTAACGATTACGGCGACCGGGCCGACGAGGTCGACTGCGAGTTGCAGATTCTGGACGGTTGGTAGGTTTTGCTGAAACGCTGGATTGGTACTGTTTGGCGCACCCCACATGTTAAAGTCTGTGTCCTGCGGTTGTCCGAGTGTGCTGACGCACGCAGCTGACTGCAAGGAGCAAAAGGGGCCAAAATGGGCAAAGTTCTACTCGAAGGACCACTTACAGGTCCGCGCTGTAAGCTGCGTAGTCGGCGGCCTTCGAAATGCCAACCTTCTTCGCATAGATCGCGGCGACTGGCGATTGGGAGGCAGTGCAACCGTCGCCGTTTGTGGCGACGTCAGGGAAGTACGAGTTGTTGAAGGCCCAGGCCTTTGCGCAGTCGACAATCTCTTCTACCGAGAGCGCGGTAAGCGGATTTTCCAAGCGAACGTACGCTGCCTCGAGAGCTCCAGTCTGCGTAAAGTGCCACATATCCCGATGATAATCGCTGGATAAAACCGCAATCGCTAGCGTGTCCACGTCCCGTTTCAGGCCTTGGTTAATCGGGAAAGACTTAAGTATAATGGATGGGGAGATGCGACAATATGAAACTCCGTTAATGCGCCCTTGTACGTATAAAATCGGATTTTCTGCAATGGAACATGTGCTGACGCGGTATTGCTTCACAAAACATGGGCTGCACCTTTAAGAGCGACCATTAAATCCGATGCTTCAGTGCTTCCGAATCGACAGCGATTCACGTGGAGGGCAAGAGGCCATATAGAATTACTGTTAAGCCAGTTTTTAAAACAATTTTTATGATGTACTACGCGCGCCCGGCGCTGGTGGCCCCTTCCGGCGATGGACCCCACACCGGCGCTAGTGGTGTCTTTCAGCTAAGAGCCGCGTGAATCGATGTTCTGGAAAGAGCAAAAAACTGGAAAAAGATTTTGGTTCTAATCCGGAGTCGAACTTGCACCGTCTGCGTCTCAGTCCGCGCCCTAACGACTATGCCATTTGGACGCGACCACCACATGCATTTGGCCCAGCCCGAGGGTCAATTCACCCACTTATGTGTAACTATACAGCCCGTTAGCAACATCCGGCAACGTCGACGGTTTCAAGGGCGGGAATCTCCAATCAAAAAACGATTTTCAGATTCGGTGAACTGGAACAAACGAACGCTCCGGACGTGCGAACATGGGAGCAGTGGCTAGCTATTTGTCACTCTAGTTCCAGGCGATACAGATGCCACTGTAATTAAGTGATTACATATACGAACCCCAGCGAACGCCCAGCATGAACCGCAGCTCTAGAAAAGAAACAACAGCGTGAGGTTACCACTCACTACACGAGCGCATCCTGCCTGTCATACCCCTTGACTGAGAACGGGAGTGACGTAAGAGACACCGCTCACGTTACGCCAATCGATTGAATCAGGTGGCTGCTCACCACAGCCGGAGCAGCCGGTGGTTGAGGGCGGGCAATCTCCCGGGCAGCCGGTGGTGTTCTGTGGGCAGTCGGGTGCGCATACAGAACAGCACGCTGGACAGTCCGCCAATGCGCAGCTGTCAAACGGATACGTTGTGCCGTAGGGACACAGTGGAAGATCTGCTTGTCGCTTTCGGCGTTTATAGTTGCCCGAGTCCAATTGCATTGGTTGAAAGTGTCTAGCGAGCAACAGAGAATGAATGCGATAGATTGTGCACTAACAAAGCCGTTCGTTTACTCGCCGTTACCATCGCTGCATACGGTCCCACTTGACAGTCCGCAGTTGGTTCGCTCGCGGGGAAGTTTGCGTTACACTGGTCCGTGAATGCCGTTGCTTGCTGATATGGTGAACAGCTGCTCGAGCACGAGGTGACTAGGAGTAAAATTCCCCATTATAAACGCATTTTATGTCGAAAGGCATCTAGGAATTCTATTTTTGCCGCTGCGCTGCTCGTTTGGAACGAGGAGCACAGCCGCGCTGAAGCCTGAAATACGACACATGTCCGGCATACGTACCCGGTTCCGTGCAGCAGCATTGCTGTTGCGATGCGGGACAGTTGCTGTTCGGAGCGTTCGTCGGGTCGCCCTGGGTGGCTGGCCCTATCGTTGTGCAGTCCGTCTCCTTGGTGCATTCGCAGCCGCCGGCGTACTTAAAGTGCGCCCGTGGCACCCGCCCGGCTCCGACAATTTGCAGCTCTTAAAAGAAGCAAAAAAGATTATTCAGCGTGACGGAAACCGGCAAGCAGACGTCACGCGTACCGGCCCTCCAGCTGCGGCGACCAAGGCGCTTGCACTCAGAACGAACAATGCTAACAACATGCTCGGGGCGAGTTTAGAGTTGAAGGATGGAGGGTCAGATGGAATGAACTTAAAAGAACGATGTGGATGCATATCGCTCTATTCGTTGCCCCTTTAAAGGGGGCGAGGTGTTGACACAAATCGCCGCTTAGCGAAAGCAGCAAACAAATTGGTCCTTTTATTTTTCAACAAAACACTCCTTATTTGGCTGCAAAATTAGGGCAAAAAAGAAAGGACTTAGAACCTTTATTTCGGGTGTGGGAATCACATCATTTGCTAAGTTGGACGATTAAAAATGTTTGTCACCTTGGCGACGCAAACAGGGTGCGAGATTCTGTAAGATGTTTACGAGTAAACTGTCTCCGAGCAAATAAACAGCTAAAATCGCCTAAAAGCTTAGTCGCTTTGTCGGCAGAAACATCGCCTAGTGATCAAACTCGTTCTCTTAGTTCTCCTCGATGTGTAAAGCAGATTTTGCTTCAACACCCGGATTTTTTAAAATAAGATGTGTCCTAATAGAGTATCTGTATCTGCAGTTTTGAAAAATGTTATTAGTTAAGCTTAGGCTTAGGTTTGGGCTTATGTTTAGGTTTAGGCTCAGAGCTTAGGCTTTGGGTTTGGGCTTAGGCTTTTGGTTTGGGCTTAGGCTTAGGGCTTAGGCCTAAGCCCTGAGCCCTAAGCCAAAACTACAGATAGTCTATTAGGACACGTCTTATAAAAAAAATCCGGGTGTTAAAGCAAAATCTGCTTTGTAAAATCGAGACATCTCTGCACTAGTAGCTCTTATGGTATAAAATTGAACATTTGAGCGCAAAACGGTGGCCAAAATGGTTTCGCATTGAAGTTATTTTTTTTGGAAGTTCCAGCGCACTCTTCGTGGAAAACTTGAAGTTGAACGATTTGAATTGAAATATATGACACTTGTTTGCCAGCGTAAACTCACAATTCGTAATAAAGCTACCGTTCACCGCAGACCGCACGCGAGGCCACCTCCTGGATTTCGGCTTTTTGAACTAAAGTATCTTTCCAAGTTGTGCTCTTCTGCCATTTTAGGATTCACCCATAAACTACGTAACCCGGTAGGGGAAGGGGGTGGCAAAAAGGTGACGAATGGTGACGAAAATTTGGAGGGGGAAGTCCGGCCAAAGGTTACGCAACCACTTTTGGTGACGTGAAAGTGCAAAAAGCCCTCGCCTGTTGTTGTTGTCAATAAAATTTAGGAGTGCGTTCCCTTGACCGTGATCCACGTTTTGTCATGGAAAGGCCCCACAGCGGACAAAGTTAGTGGACGGTGTGGGCAACTTTCCAATGGTAGGGGGTTCGGGGAGGTTTTTTCGTTTTTCTCCCAAGAGAGCGAGGAAAACGTAGGACGTAGAGAAATCGTGGCCTCCTTTTCTTTCTTGCTTCAAAATCCTCTGTGCCCGTGTTTTTTGTCAAACACCAGGATGTCTTTTCGGCTTTGCCTATTTACTTGTTCTTTTCGATTCAAACTTCGGCGCGGCGCGAAACATGGCATGGTTTTTCAAGCCGAAGCTTGGAAAGTTTTCTTCCAGACTTTCAAAATTTTGGTCTCCTCGCGAAAAAATTTTGGTTCAGTTCGATTTTCCCGAAAGTGCTTGCTTTTGACCGTTGCTAATATTGACCAACGGACGCGCCGACCGACGTTCCAGGCAAGTGCTTGTTTTGCCCTCATGGTTAGCGCGTAATCAAACTTACGTTGAAAAGATTGACCGAGAAAAGATGATGTAGCTCATCCGGCTCATATGACTGGGATCGAAGCTGCGCAGCGTACGAATTAAACAACTTGCATTTCAGAATGTTCCAGGATATTCCAGAACGTCCTTTGCTTCACTGCAGGATGCGTGTTCGGCCCCGCAGATGTTCGCCGTCGCCGCAAGAGACTCAGTGCGGCAGATGTCGTTCCCTCTCGATGACACGGTACTAGACGATTCGGACTGTAGCCACAGACTTACGAACAGTACGAGCTCGCATGTGCATACCGTACACTACGTGATTGGTAGATTTCATGGTATATGACTGTCCACTCCTTGCGTTCTACATGCAGTCGTGACACGTGATAATCAGCGTGCTTATTGCCAGACTCGGCTAATTGTTCGCTTAGTAAATGAGCAAGCCCTGTAGACTGCTGCATGTACAGTCTACAGTACATCCGAATACACTCCATATGTACAGTACGTGCTGTCTGTCCACTTTAGACTGCTTTGCACTTGTATTTTCGAATATAACTAATTCTTGTCCGCTTCAGAGCAGACGAAACGACTGCGTGAGCGCCGTACAGTGCGCACATTCAGCTAGCCGACAAATCCTCGACGAAATAGCCACTTTCTCGTGCGTGTGCGTATACGACGATCAAAACGTGCCGGTCTGTCGTTCAGTCACAGCGTATCCGCCTACGAAAAGCACACACAAGAATGTGACGTCACCCTTTCCGCCATGTACGTGTTTATGGTGAAAATATAGCTGACAGGGGTCGCGGCAACATCTAAGAGGTTGTTTCGAAACTGCCTTCGTCCGACGCCCGTTCACTATGCTCAATATGTTCAAATACAAAAGACGAACCTTTTGCTGTTCATTAAAGAACGAAGAGCGACCCACACGCGGTACGGACACAAACGAATGTGGCCACCGAGAGGAGACAACGAGGAGGAGAAAGGCCTGCTCCACCCATGCATAAAATATGCCATGTTCATTTGTAATTTCCTCTTCTGGGTAATTTATTTCCTTACATTTGTTCCCCAGTGTACTGTACATACTTATCTCCAGTGTGCCGGAATCCTCCTCGTCGTAATCGGCGCTTGGGCTTTCGCAACAAAAGAAATCGAAGGCACAAAACGTGTAACATCCGCATGGGATTACCTCTTCGACATCACCATAGTAATCATCGTCCTCGGCGTCGTTATCGTCGTTCTCGCAACCGAGGGTTGTCTCGGAGCATTGCGGGAGAATGTCTGCCTTCTTCGCTTCGTACGTGTAGTACGTATTTGAGATTAGGTCTTGACCGTGTACTTGTAGTTCTATGTGTCGTTGTTGGTCATCTTCGCGGTTCTTCTCATCGTGGGAATTGTCGGCCTGGCATTTGGGCCGCGGTTGCTCAATGTTGTTAAGGATCGCCTTTCGGTGAAGTTCGTTAGTAACTATATGGACGATCCGGACTTCAAGGACTTTATGGACTATCTCCAAACACATGTACGTTTAGAAAGTACGCACTTGCGTACGTGTACAACCACTTTCAGGCCTGCCACTATTTCAGTTGGGGTCTTTATTTTATCGCTTTATCCCTCCATGGCCCTTCGCCATTACCAAAGCTGCCCAGGGCTCCTTTTTGATTGACTCTACGTACGTACTGATGTTTCCAGTTCGAGTGCTGCGGCGTGTCCGAGCACGGCTACAAAGACTGGTCGCACAACATCTACTTCAACTGCACACCAACCAACCCAAGCATCTTCGAGTGCGGTGTTCCCTTCTCGTGTTGTCGAGCCGAGTTCCAAGTACACTGTCACCGACTAGTTAGGGAAGCCTTTCTTACCGTTCGCAGCGTACGTGTTCTTTCAGAGACCCCCCGGTGCCCCTCTGAACACGTACTGCGGGCTGGACGCGCAGAGTATGACGGTGAGTCGAGGGCCGCATGTACGCATGTACGTACATGTACGTTCACTTGCACTGCAGAATGCTGAAGTGGTACAGAGGATCTACACACGAGGTTGCACAGACGCGGTAGTCGACTTCATCGGTCAACACATGCTTGTCATCTCGGTTGTCGTCCTCTCGAGTGCTATCATTCCTGTACGTACGTACGTACTTGTTTGAAAAGCCAGACGAAGAGATACTTGCTGTGTAGCTCTTGGGCGTTATCTTGGCGGTTGCACTCGTCGGGCAGATCCAGGACTTGCAGCAGCGGTTCCTCGATGACCCCTGGGGTCGACCACCGGTGACATACGGTGCACGTGTGTGATCTCATTCACTGACCAGTTGAATTTGCATGGCTTCGTACTTTGGTTGTTAAGCGTGCATTCGCTCACTATTTGTAGCGATAATTGTCACCACATGGCGAAAATTTTGTTTAAAGCGCAAGCGAAAAAATTTTCTGACTGCACAGAGATGGTTTTTTTGCTTTGTGCACTAAAAAGAAATTTTAGGCATGTGACAATAATTATAGTTACGTGCTCACTCACTGAACGAGCAGGGACCTCTGGGTCACTTATCTGGCCTCTCTTTGTTCTCCATATCGATCGTTTTATTTATGGTGCTCTACTTACGAGTCTGCCTTGCTTCCGAACGTGCTTCACTTGCTTACTTGCCGAATCTATGTGCATTTTATGAGAGCGACGGTGTCCGTTCTCTCTTTGCGAGTTTTACGCTGCTTCCGGTAAAGACTGTCTTAGGACGTTGCAACCTCGAACTGTTGTCTTTCGGGCTGGGATGCCGGGAGGGCTGCCTGGCAATGTCCGTCTGTGTGTACGTACAGGAATGCACATTGAACAGACATAGGTGCATTTGCGAAAATTGTTTTTCATACGAAATTTGTCGCAAATCTACCGTATTTTCTTTATTAATCCTCCACTCGGGGGATTATTCCAGAGGGGGAATTAATCTGTCAATTTTTTCTCAGAGGTTAATTATATATGGATTTTTCCAGTCGGCAAATGATTTTTTGCGTAGTAACGCGGAAAACTGTTGGTCGAAAGCAAAAGTGGGCTAAACAGAGGTGAGAACACATTGTCGGAGGGTGAATTTTCATAAGACGCACAAAATATAGCCTTATAGAAATATTATTTTCAAAGCACATCGGATGGCACTTGCGGAACAATCCCCCTGGGGAAATTATTATATTGTAAAAACTTGGGTCCCAAATTTAAAAAATTGAATAATCCCGGGGAATTAATCAAGAAAGTACGGTAGTCATGCTCTCTGAGCTCACGCGATAGCTGCTCTCGATGAAGGCGCCGTTCAGTTTTGTCAGAAAGGAGAGTCGGCCGACTGAATGGGCTTGCAGCAATTGTAGACAGCAGAACGCTGGCTCACAGTCAGCTTGAAAGAAGTACGTATGCTATGCGACTCGGTCGGTTGGTATCAGCGTGCCCGCGTCTTATCAGCTTACGCAAGCAACGTCGCTGCTACGTCACTAGAAAACTGATGTTGTGTTTTTGCATCTAACGTTGCCTGGCACCGCGCAGTGCGAAAAAGGATGCTTACTGATCAGACGGTCATTCCATCTCGAAAAAATCGTTAATTTAGACTACGAAAGATGGCGGAACGCTAGAACGTACAGTGGGTTCTACGACAGTCGACGTGGTCCAGTAACACACGTGTCCCGTGGCACTCACAGCACCAGAATTGCTTTCACTTGCATTTTCTTAACTGACAGGATGGTTTCGGCTTAGCCGGCTTAAAAATTGCAAAGTGCGTCAACGCCGTTCACGAACAACGTACGCACGCAAACAATAACGTAACTTTGCTCACACACAGCTAACTAGCAGATCGTCAGGAATGCGACTCGCGTGTTTGATCGGCTTCGTTGTGCTCCACTTCTCGGAGTCCGGTACGCATGTATGTGCACACGTACGTTCGGACCAATGATCAGTGCGCTGTGCGGGCGGGTCTGTGGTACTCCTACCACGTACTGTCTACAGCCACCACCCACAGTACCGTTGCGTTCTCGTGCACTGTGCAGCGTCCGCTATCAGCTGCTTCAACTGCATGAGCCGCGCCGCCGGATCATGGACTGGAGCGTTGCGTGCGTACGCACTGGCGAAGGTACCCGTCTCGGCTGACTGTGCGCGAAAACCTGCAACGATGGTTGACTGTCCGTCGAACGTCTGCATGGAGTACTGCGAGGAGTGTGACAAGGAAAGTACGTGGCGTGACAGACACCTTGTAGCTCTGTACGTACGTTCAGGTGTACTTGCGTACACTGGGTACGTTAAACACTGTTTTCAAAACTCTATCTACTTTTCGAGAATGCCCGCAAGTATAATGCGTACGTGTACGCACGTACGCTCGTGTATGCATGCGCAGGTCGTCAGTACGTTCGTGGCTGCTACGCGGACCTGACCGGCATTCAGCTGCAGCAGCAGAACAGCACGTACGTGAACAGCTGTCAGGCGCACGTCAACCGCGTCAACGTACAATTTCGGCTCTGCAACACGTCCGCGTGCAACAACAAAACACCGATACCCGCCAACGAGTGCGACGTCGGCTTTCCGCGTACGTAAGCATAGTCAACACAGTGCAGAACCACATGCAAACCGCTATTGAGCAAGGCGAGCTGCATACAGCTTGTGCACCTGTCTAGAACGTAACTGCGAGTCGTGTAATGTGCGAGGCGCCGACAACTGTACGTCGTCGAACCGGTGCAGCAACAAATGGTGTCTCTCGCAGCTCTATAAAGTCACGGAAGCTAATGGTGGGTATCCACGTGTACATGTGTGACACTGGGACTGGGACTGCTCCCCCCTTATAGTTAATAGTGAGCGAGCGGCCCAAAAAGGCGATATAGCGAGCGAATTATGTGTTTAATTTGAATGTACAAGCCTAAAACGTATTAAAAACTTGAACACTTGAACGTATTGAACTACATAGAACTGAAACTGCGAAAAGCTTCGCTGTTGTGAAAAATTTGTCAGTGCCTCCTAATTTGGAGTCTGTGCACGGGGCCCTCCATCCACGGATCCTCCTTGTGGGGCGTCACTGGGAACCAGCTTCGATGAAGCAGTGATCGACCAGTTGGCAGCCACATTTGTTCACCTAATTCGAATCCATCTTCTAGTCCTCTTGTACGTACCTATAGTAGATGTATGTCAACTCCGTCTGCAGCTAAGTCCCGTGGCGTCCACTTGCATATGTTCTTGCGTACGTATCAATGGGGAATGTACGTACGTGCGCGATTTGCGATGCACATGGCCTCCTCGCTTTTCGCAATTGTCTATTCGCTCCTTTCTACTATACTAATAGGCACGCTAGTCGACATGCAGTTCCGCAAGGAGTGCGCCTGGGTGAACATGCTCGTCGGCAAACGCTGCATCGACTTCAGCGAACCCGGTGAGGACCACCAGACACGCCATTACAGCCTCTGCGCGTGCAACGACAAGGACCTGTGTACATCTTAACGCTGAGCGCCCCACGTACAGACGCTTGGGCGAACATCGATGACAATGTGTACTTAGCAGACTGTACTCTGCCTTGATGCGAAGATGAAAGGCGATTAAAGGCTGCAGACAATACTTTGCGGTATTTCTGACCCGAACTAGGGCACTAATAACCAAAAGCGGGCCATCATGTTGTTTCGACTGCATGCTCATAAATTCACCAGCAGTTTTCTCGAAATTGCCTAAACCTACAGCGGACCAACCTACATACGTCAAAATGCTGCCCATAATTTTCCAGCTCTGCGTGAACAGCTCAGTCAAAGACGGCGACCTTCGTCAACGTACATTTACCGCGCACAATAGACATACAAACACATGGACGGACAGAAGCAGTATGGCATCGACATGAGCGAGCGAGTTCGGCAATAACGTACGTACGCCCACACGCGAGTGAGCAACCACATAGAGACAGACTTGTGCTGATATGCATGTACGCACAGTACACGTACGTATACGTACGTGCGCACTCCGAAACCTATCGATGACAAACGCTTGAGAGGAAGTTAAAACAGGCGCGTACGTACCCGTAAAATCGGCTTCGAAATGCAGCAGAAATTGGCCTGCGCGGGAACACATCGCCCGCTAAAGAGACAAATAATCCAGCGAGCGGACGCACGCGATACTATTCCCTATCATCCCTATCCCTATCACAGCCATTACGATGCGATGCAAGTTTTAAAGTAAGAGATTATCAGTAGAAACACGGCGAAAATGACGAGAATCGTGAGAGTACGTACGCATAGAAATTGCGCGCTCAAAACGCAGAGGGAAGCGGCGAGTACGTCGGTCGCCGGAAATAAATAAAACAAGTCGAGAAGATAAAAAGCGCGTCCGCACGCAGGTACGTAATACGTACGTACGTACTTTTTACACATGTAAGCAGACAGTGCAACATCAAGTGATAAAAACGGACACGCAAATAACGTGTGCACAGCATGAATGGAATGAACGTACGTACGTAAAAAGTGTACTCCCCGTCCACAGCTATTGCTTAAACTGCTTCAGCATAACACAACGTGCGTAGATACGCGGAAAGTGACAAACTCGGTGAGCAAAGCGTACGTACGTATGCACAGCACAATTAGAACGCGTAAGCAAGCAACGTACCCGGCAGGCACATTAGGGAAGGCAGGCACGGCGCAGATTAAAAAAGGTCAATCAACAGTTCGCGAACATACGTACGTACGCACAACTTCACAGACAGAAGCAAAACAGATCGAAAAAACCTCCCTCGTTCTCGTCCGTACATGCACATGCCGTTGTCACACAAAGTACATGCGTTCCCTAATGAGTTCATGTGGCGTACACGCCTCCTGAAAGTCCGCCTCCTTGACATCCACAAAGTCCCCATCGAGTATCTCGCTGCCGCTCGCCGCATCGGACACTCCATCCGCACTACGAGTCAGCCAGCAGTGCGTACGAAGCATAACGGTACGTACGTGCACTTACAATTTAGCCTTGACATGATAACGCGCGCGAGTGCAGACAAGATCTGCGTAGTAGGTCGGCGCCGGGATAGAAACGGAGAGGGTGCACCGGCAGAAGAGATGACAGAGTGCGTACGTGATTGCTTGGACCTCGTCCGATGAGAAACCGTTGTCATCGTACAGTACGTGGTAGTGGGCCGAGCGGGACGTGCCCTGGAGTCAATACAAGTACGTACTTGTAACAGGACTTGTACGTACGTACATTTTGGTCGAGATGTCCCTTGGAGGCAATACATACAAGTACGTACTTGTACACACGTACTGTACGTACCAGTACGTACTTGTACACACAAATTGTAAGTACGTACCTTTTGGTCGAGATGTCCCTTGGAGGCAATACATACAAGTACGTACTTGTACATACGTACTGTACGTACGCACCAGTACGTACTTGTACACACGTACTGTACGTACGTACCTTTTGGCCGAGATGCGAGCAAAGAAAAAAGTCAAAACCCGTCGGGTGTGTCACAACTTGATCGACGCACGTGCCCGGAGGTACGTTACCACTGCGACCACACGCATCGCGTGTCTCGCGGGGGAAGAAACGAGCATGGTGACCCTTCTGCACAACGACGTACGAGAGACGAGGTCGGTACGTCAATTCGAGTGAACTACACGCGTCTTTCACGCTCCGAAGCTCTTCACGAAGCACCTGCGTACGTTAGAATAGACTTTGCGACCACCCTTACACGTACGTACTGTACGTACATGCATGAACTGTCCTTCAGAAACGCCGTCACGATAAACGAGAATACGTTCAGGTTTCTTGCCATTGGCGCGATAGTACGCGAGAAGTGCTTGTCGAACAAGTTCATTGAGGTTAACGATCTGTTCGCGTCGTTCTTTCTAAAACCGGTTCCTGTCTTCTAACACCGGGTAGAGGCCAATAACGTACCTGAATCTTGATCTGTGCCCAGTAACGATACGCGTGGCGATCGAGTGACGCGACTAACTAAACGAGTTAGAAGTACGCTGGTGCGTACAGTACGTACATACACATATGTGCCCCTTTCCTAGCCCGTCAAGGGACTTACAGCCGCAACGGACGGCATATGATGCTCAGAGGCAGTCGGGTGGGTGACGTCAACACCGATGATAAGCGTGTCCGAGTCGGTGACGTACTTGGTGAAGCTGCAAGGCACAAAGCGCACATTCGTCACACAGTATTTACTATGCGTACTTGCTGCAATTCTACACAATTTTCGTCCGTGCATAGCGTACGTCAAAGACCAGCTGACGCGGACGAGGTGAACGTACATTGCATGCGTACGCATACATGTACGTACGTGTTCAATCCCTGCATGCGTACGCATACATGTACGTACGTGTTCAATCCCTGCATGCGTACGCATACATTTACGTACGTGTTCAATCCCTGCATGCGTACGCATACACGTACGTACACTAACGTACTGTACGTACATACACTAGATTTGATCTCGCCAAGAGATAATTAACCCCGTCCATCTTGGTGTTCAACTTGTAACAAATATTCTCGAGCGTACGCGCATTCCTGCCCAGATTGTGCCCAATGCCATTCTTGGCAACAATGCACTGCGTCATCACTCCCACCAAGCAGTCGGCAATCCGTTTCGCTTTCGCTTAGAAACAAATCAAATAAAAGAAGAGTCAAACCGCTCTGTCGATCCAGTACCGTAACGAGCGGAGCTCTTCCCGTCGGGCATAATAATAACGATGAGAACCTCTCGCATCGACACTCCACCAGTGACGAGTTCCCGCACCACACTCTTAACGCAGTCCTCCATCACAGTGTCGTGCGAAATGAACTTCACTACCGCCGGCCACTCAGGGAGATCGAGCCCCATCCGTTGGGCGGTGTTAGTCAACTCTCTCGAGAATTCTCTGTGTAAATGACAGAAAAAGGAATAAGGGATGTCCCCCACTCCGTTAGGGACACTCACATGAGTTTGTCCTTTTCGCGCTGTGGGACAAAGCTGATCAGACCCCATGCGTCGACACGACCGGCCTGGAAAAAAGAGAAATTTTAGGATGGTACTTACGTACAGTACGTTTTGTGACAGTACGTATGTACAGCACATTTTGTGCCGGTACGTACATTTTGTGACGGTACGTACATTTTGTGACAGTACGTACATTTTGTGACGGTACGTACGTACATTTTGTGACAGTACGTACGTACAGTACATTTTGTGCCGGTACGTACGTACATTTTGTGCCGGTACGTACTATACGTACATAAACCCTTGCACACCTTGTAAAATGTCTTGCTCCGCCAACGTCCACCTTCGGGTTTCACACTCTGTTGGCGATAAGCGATCACCGGGGGTTCGATAACACGCCCCTGCACTTCAACCATCGTGGGTGAGACGGCAAGTCCAAACGCATTGAGCCAAGGATCATCGCCGAAGCCCGCTTTGGCCACCATCTCGCCAATGCGGTGCTGACGAACGGGTGCGTCCACGCAGGCATGCTAGCCACAAAATCTGTCGGTCATGACTAAAGGGGAAAGAGAGGAGTAAAATAGTGGCAATGTACCTTAACGACCTTCGCTGTGTCCTCCTCGCAGAGCTTCCTCGAAAATGGCACCATCTGACCCGGTGCCACGTGGCAAACTTCTACAAACATCAAGGATTTGAAAGTACGCACCAAATACTATGTACTGTACGTACGTACCCATCGGCATGTAATTGATTCGACGCTGGCTCGCGCGAATCTCGACGCACTGCAAACGCGGATGTCTATAACGTACTGTACGTTAAATGTACGCAGTTTTGAAAGAAAGTCGACAAACGATATGTACGTTGTGTACGTACTACGTACGTTAAACAGTGCATCCACCTGACATGCACGTACGTTAAGCCTGCGCATCCACCTGACATGCACATACGTACATCGTGTACGTACTACGTACGTGAAGTCTTACCGCAATCGCTTATAGTTCTCAGCAAAGTATTCAGCGACAGAAATCTCAAACGGTGCACCGTCCGCATCAGCGGGCGTTACAGAAAACCTACGAACAATAAAAACGGGTACGCAAGCACGCAAAACCCGCAAGTACGTACTTGAGCTGTTCAGCATCTTTGATCGAAACGCCCGCGATTCTGTACTGTCGTTTCCGCGCCTTGCCGTGATAGACCTCGATCAAAATGCCTGCAGAGAAACGTACGTACAGTACGTTCGACTGTATGTACGTTCAGCACACCTTTAAGCTCTCGCGCTAAAGTCTCCCGTTCATGCAACGAGAGTGGTCGATTCAGCGGATAGTCCTTATTCAATGCGAGATCAACCGGGCGTAACTTCGCGATGAGGAGGTCGCGGACAAAGTCGAGCAAAGGCTGGTGCTTGTAGAACGCGGCTGTCGCTACTATGAATAGAAGTAAAGCCACGTGTCTGTCTGTACGTAGACGCGTACGTCCGGTACGTACATTGTCCGTCTGTACGTACATTGTCTGTACGTATCCACGTACGTCCCGTATGTACATTGTCTGTCTGTACGCACATTGTCTGTCCGTACGTACATTGTCTGTCTGTCTGTACGCACATTGTCTGTCCGTACGTACATTGTCTGTCTGTACGTAGACGCGTCCGTCCCGTACGTACATTGTCTGTCTGTACTGTACGTACAATCGATATTGACGAAAGCCCGCAACCCAGAAAGAACATGCGTCGCCGAGTAATACCCAGCCCAGATCTGCTTGCCCCCAGAGAGGTCAGTCGGCCGTTCGTTCATTAACGGACGTAGAAAGAACGACTGTTTCGTCGCCACGAACTGAGAGAGACAGAGTGCACTGGGATGTGAATTTCTCTGCCGGAGAACAATGTCGAGAATCTGCAGTGCTTTGGAGTCACGGTCGAGAAGGTCGGGTCGCACAACGCTGGCGAGATCGACGTCTGCGAAGCCGACACACCGCCAGATACATGTGAAGTGGCGTACTCTCTCCATACGAGATGTAGTCATCTCGAAGTTGAATCTCGCCTAGGTCAGTGGGCCTCGTGGATCGCCACAACCGATGTGGTCAACTGCGAAACTACCTACAGTACGTACCTCGTCGGGATTCGGACCGGGGGAAAAGGTTGGCCTATTGATCGCGTAGGCGATTTTGCCCCCATCGTATGCGATTGAGTAAGGGT
>JAQGBB010000904.1:0-15819 GCA_034691745.1 Prismatolaimus dolichurus
ATTCAGCGCGTTTCACAGTTGCCCGTCGTTCACGCAGGAGCACAGCAAGCGGGCGCCATCTACCAGAAGACGAAGGAAAGCAACCGAGGCACGTACGCACTGTGGGCACTTAAATAGTTTAGTACCCGTATTGAACCAGCGCGAGCGAGCACACAACTGCTATAGCACTGCAATATTTTGTGGTATGTATGCTGTATGCGCTTGTATCTCTTTCTGTTTAGTGTTCAAGTTCGGCTTCGAGATAGCCGAGAGTACATTCTGGTTTGTCGTCGCCAAAGTGAAGCCCATCTACAAGACGTTGCATGCTCCGAGTGAGTCCGGCACAGCCTGTGTGCGTATACTAGCACAGCAGGGGCGTCTATAAGGCTTTCGGTTGGGGTGCAAAATTTTTGGCGCTTTATAACTCTATGTGAGAGCATAGGAGCTCGGTGATTTGAGCTCCTCTCGTCGAAGGCTACACGCCCAGATCAACAGAAAAAAATCGAACGATGCTGTATAAGAAGACTATAGTCGAAACAGATGCCGAGCGTAGCGAAGCAAAATTTTTGAGATTTTAGTTCATTTTTTATAGATTTTCGTTGTAAAATAGTTATTTTTTTTGTTTTGGTGGCTTTTTGTCCAGAAAAAACTTTGCATTTTTTTTTTCACCCGTTATGTTCAACCCTTTATGGGCGCGCCTGTACAGTACGTGCGTACGCAGTATGAGTGATGTACCAACTCGATTTTTTGCATCCTGTCTGGAGCGCGCAGCGCGGAACAAAGGGATAGCGAACTGGTCAGATTGAAGTTATCCCCCTTATTCTCCAGCCACAAAGCTAGGGGACGGTGTGAGCAACTTGCCTTCTTTTCGCTCTTGCTTCAAAAACTTGTGTGCTCGTGTTTTTTGTCATGGGCAGGATGCACTTGGGCTTTGAGCCGTTCCACTTGTGTACTAACACGATTGTTTTGCGGCCTGTAGTTGTTTTCCTCAACAAGTTTGCGGTGCATAAGCTGGAGCAACTCGAGCGTGCATATCCGGTCATCACGAAGTCGACGGACGAAGTAAGTTCGCGTGCCTAATTCTTATGGTGTACGTACGTACGTATTCAAAATTGTGAGCGTACTGGACTGAAAATACTACCTTTGTGAGAAATATTTTGAGGCTACCCTAGGGAGTGACTGTGCGAAGGGAGTAGGCTGTCTGCCACCCGCCTGATTGGGCAAGTGGTGGGCGGATGCAGACTGATCTTCGCTCGGTTGCCTTTGGTCACACAGATAGCAGCGGAGTCGAAGCGTTTCATCGAGGCGTATCCGAAGCTGCAGAAGGGTGTGGGCAAGATTGTTGGCGTCAAGAACTACAGCGTCGACAAGGTACGTCGGTAGTGCACTACGCAACGTGTACGTGTACGTATTGTACGTACGTGACGATAGCTGCTTCTCGGTGGTGGCCGATTTCTGCTGGCGCTTGCGCTGAAGCCACTCGGTATGACGTCAGCGCTCGTTCATGGCGTGCACGACACGGTCACAAAGGTACGCGAGTCGGGGTGCTCTACCTATCGGACTGTGTTGTGTGCATGTACGTAAATACGAACAGTACGTAGATGCTTCTAGGCAGAAAATCTTAAAGACATTCACGACGAGTTTGTCGTTCAAGCTCGCGAGAAGCTTGCCGACGTCGAAGATTTTCGCTCGCGCGTGCTTGATCTCGTCGCGAGCCTTCCCGCGACGAAGCCTGCGGTAAGTGCCGATCAGAGTCAGACCGTGCGTACAAGCAGAATCGACAGAATAGCGATAGTCATGTGTCAATACAGTTCGCGTTTCTCTACCCAGTGAATGGAGTGTGCAGATACTACCTGCCTACGTACAATGCGTATCCAGCGAAAGCTGTAGCCAACGATGTTGTGTTCGGTTGCTGAAGCGAGCGACACGTACTTGTTGGAGGGACTGCTCATCGAGGAAGACTTGTTGCGACGGTCCGCCAGCTAGCTTGCTTGCCCACTTTCACCATCGTTATGTGCAGAGCTTGTGCATCGTACTCTACGTACAGTACGTACGTGCGTGCGCACGTAGCTTCTTGACATGTCTGTGATGGTGCAGTGGTCGTTGTGTGCACACCTACTGTACGCACGTGTGCACGTGGTCGTCCGTCGGTCGTTTTAGGCACTTGAAGTAGACCGAGCGCGAGACAACGATGTTTTGAGCGTGGCAGCGGCGGTGAATGACGACCTGGCAGTACGAGTGTACAGCTACTACATGCCTACAGAACTTCCGATATGATTACATAATGATGAAATTATAGAAATCCAAGATGGCAGAATCAAGTGCTGCGACTCGTGGTTGTTGCAAGTATGTCTACATGAAGGTTGGAGGCTTGGTCTTTCGAACGAGGTTGGATACGCTGATTAGCGATGAAGGAAGTAATCTCTACGAGTTTTTCCGCCAATTTCAAGACCGTTCAAATACTGCAGATGGTATACTTTTAATCACTAGCATTGTTTAGGCTCTAGTAGTTGTTTAGAGGCGTCCATGCTTCACTTTAATAGACCCTGTCATCATGAGCGAAAGCGGAGAATCTTTTCTGGAAGTGCTAAACTATTTACGCGACAAAGATTTTGAGCTGCCTGACAAGCCGAACGAAGTCGCCAAACTTCTAGAGGAAGCTCGACTGCACCGCTTGCAGGTTATACTTAGACTTGCCTTTTGATGCCGAGGCGAACTTTTATTTGTCCGTTTCATACTCTGCATGACATTGTTACAGGGTCTTATCGAGAAGTGTGAAACGACGCCTCCATCGCTCCAGTTTCTCGTTCGGCGCACACTTCGACTTTACTTTGGCGTCGACGCCGATAGTGTGTTCGTTGACGAGCGCTTTGCACGCGCACTACCGCAACATCTGCTGCGCTACTTGCGTTTGGACGACAACGTCGACGCGGAGGGCGAAAACGGTCGAGGACACACGTGACGCGTTATGCTGAGCGTAACTTTGTCGTTCAAATGGTCCGTTTTAGCCGAATGCGTGCGACGGCGACATTCTCGCGGCTCGTTCAATTTGCAGCTTCGCTACCGGGTGCATACGTTATCGGCATTACTGGAACCGAGGCATTTCTAGAAACGCCTGAGGTTCTGGCAGGCATTGCCGGAAAAAATGTATTTAGACATGAAATTTGTTCAGCTTTCAATCGATTGTCTTTTGGCTGTGAATGTAAGCTTAAATCTGCTTGATTAACATCCGCTATCAACTCTATATACTAAGCTGATATCAATGTCGGAAGATAACGAAGGGAATAGTATCTTTGGTCATCTGCAACCGACAATGCCTGCCAGAACTTCAGGCGTTTCTAGAAGTGCCTCATTTCCACTAATGCCTGTGACATATACATGCACAGTGGACGCCGTGTGCTGCGTTTCGCTTTGTTTTTGCAACTTCTGGAGTACGTAGTGCGAAAGTAAAGATGGCTACCTGGTCGCATGTAAATGAGTGAATCTGTCCGGACGATAATTTTAATTTTTCTGTTTCGATTTTCAAAATTTCAAAACTAAAACGAATCTGCGTAATCCGAGAATGGTCTTTTTGTTATTCTGGGCTTTGTCCGATGCTTGCAGCGGTCTGTGCAGTAGAGGAGTGGACTTTCGGACAGTGATTTTTTCGATCGGCATTCCTCATCGACTGCGAACGATATTTTGAGCTCTAAGCAACGTTGCAACCTGTTTTATATATCATTCGAAAGCTGAGAACAAGGAGAAAAACTTTTGTGCACGTCGGACTCAAGCTCACGAGGATGACCAGTCGAAAACAACTTTTGAACATCGCGATATCCTGTTCAAAATTGCTTGTGCAATAGCTCGCTGGGCGATGCAATGATAATCCACGGTCGCACACAAACTTGTTTTCTTGTTTTTGCATCCTGCCTGGAGCCCGTAGTGCGTAAGCAAAAGAATACTTACTGGTCGTTCTGAAATTATCCTTCTCCCCCGCGGACAAAAGTTAGCGGACGGATTGAGCAGTGCATGTGTACCATTGGCAAGTTGGCAACTTGCCAATGGTAGATGACAACTTGCCAATGGTAGGCGCAAACTTGCCGATGGTATGGGGGTTCGAGGAGCGAAGCTTTCCGAAAAAATAATTTTTTTCATTTTTTTACAAGAGAGAGAGAGGAAAAACTTAGTACGGCGACATATCGTGACCTCCTTTTCTCTCTTGCTTCAAAAACTTATGTGTTGGTGTTTTTTGTGAAACGGCAGGATGCCTTTTCGGCTTTGCCGATTTACTTGTTTTACAAAGGTGTACGATGCTTGATTCGGTGTCTAAAGAAGAATGTATGGTCATTGGACTGTAACGTTTCAAGAACAATTTCCAGAAGTCGCATTTTTCGGCTTTGCCGATTCCACTTGTTACAAAATATCATCAAACCGTATTCCTATGGTATTTGAACAGACAAATGTGCTCCACATACTGTTACTCCATCAGCCCGTACACACTATATATATATATATATATAATTTTTTAGCAAAAAGTACCTTTGATCCAGGTTTAAAGCCAGGCAAGTTGGATGCACCGGATCCGCGAAGCCCACTGACGAAAAACCTGTTTTCGACGTTAAACTTGCTGTTTCGGACTTCAATACAATGCGAGAAAAATGCAAAAAACGTGTGTTGAGAAAATGGGATTTGAACCAACAACCTTGCGCGCAGAAACCTCACGCTCTAACTATTAAGGCACACGGCGATTTATGTGCGAGATCTGTAGATAGATTTGCAGTCGTTGGATGGAAGCAGTGAAGAGCAGATTGTCAGATTCGTCTTTTGGACAGGCATTGATGGCGGCGTCCGACAGCAAAGTGCGACAGGCTCGTTGCCGTCGAAGCAGCGCCAGCGAAACGGGCAGCCGCCACCAGCGTCAGTCGAAGGAAACGTCGCCTCGAGTTCAAACCGTCGGGAATCGGCGGCGACGAAGAGCGTTCAAGAGCAATTCCTGCAAAAACTGATCTTGTCGCTTGAATGCAACATACGTGCTGTACGTTTACATGCGTCATGCATTTATCGAGCGATGCGATTGTTGGCGTCTAATGCTGTAGGTTGTTTGGCCCGCTCTCGCTCTCTTTCTGTCTCGATGCTTGGTGACGTTATTGCTTTAATGCTTGGCAGTAAAATTAGTCTTTTCTCGTGTCTGTCCGATAATATTTCGTGCAACTGTCTTTATCGACGCTCATTTTGCATGCGTACAGTACGTGTAATCCACTTGTAATTCAGAATTATTCAGAATCTAGCGTAGGCATACTGTGTGCTGCTATAAAAATGAGAGCAATGCGAGCAAGCAAACTGCGCGCAACATGGCTGCGCTCATCGATGCAGTCGACTGATTGGCAGAAATATAGGGCGCGGCCATTGTATTCTTATAGCACAAAAGGCGCGAAAAATACAATTACAAGCCGATACAATCGCGTTTGTTCCACCCTTCACTGGCTGGCATTGCTGCTGGCTAGTAGTTGTGAGCTCAATTTGATGGTGTTTGCCTTAGTTATGCTCACTTTCACCGGTCTGTGCACTTTGTGCGTCATCGTACCTGCCGATCGCATTGTTAGCTAACAAGCCAACTGTGCCTCAGACAAAATCGTCATTGTACACAGTAACACAACATAAATTGCAGCTGCTTTGGGGAGAAGCACAATTCCCATTCCCGCATCGCGAAAAAGAATTAGTCCTAAATTGTAATCACTCGTTTACGTCTACTCTCTGAAAACCGAACAAGGAGCCCAGTGGCTTTCGTCGTCTACACGGCGGTTTTCGTGAGATCGACGCTCGGTCCACCCACCGGCGTTCTGTTGCAGGAACTGTATCACCCTGAGCATGTCGACTCTGTTTTTCACACTAGTGCAAAGTCGTGTATGTTGAGTCCACATTTGAAAGCCCGCAGGTGTGTGTACTTTCACCGCAAGCGCCGACCTTCGTCTCGATCAACGCCGGCACTGAACAGCTGAGACACGGCATTTTGGCATCGATACCAACCGATTCTTATGATGTCTCGCTGTAGGCAGACGGCAGCGTACACAAACAAGTCTGGTCGCTCAGCTCAGTATTGTGCTCGTCCAGTCGAAAAACGCAGAAATTTTTCTCGCTAAGCTTCAACGTTTCGGCGCTATTCATATTAACAATTGACAACTCTCAACGAAGTGCGTTTTATTTTCTAATCATTTTGGACCAGCGGTTTGTTGCGTCAACGATTTGTCACCGCGTTTCTCACACATTCGTAGTGTCGCGTGTTTTAGCAAGGTTCCATCATCTCAAACATCGTTCTCCACCGACTTCAACAGCATCACGACGGTCTGCTCGCAGTGGTTGAACGATTGGTGTTTTTCCCAACAGTATCCAAATCATTTATTACGTGCGTACGTATCGCAGCTAAGTATGGTCTCGGCTACAGCCGTCCACTCATCTAATGCTGCGTGCACGTTTTAGCATCTGAACCCTCCCGCCATCAGTTTTTCGTTTCGTCGGCAATGGCAAGCAGCACTGGTGCCGACTTCATTCAGCGCGTTTCACAGTTGCCCGTCGTTCACGCAGGAGCACAGCAAGCGGGCGCCATCTACCAGAAGACGAAGGAGAGCAACCGAGGCACGTACGCACTGTGGGCACTTAAATAGTTTAGTACCCGTATTGAACCAGCGCAAGCGAGCACACAACTGCTATAGCACTGCAATATTTTGTGGTTGACCGGCTGTATGCCCTTGTGTCTCTTTCTGTTTAGTGTTCAAGTTCGGCTTCGAGTTAGCCGAGAGTACATTCTGGTTTGTCGTCGCCAAAGTGAAGCCCATCTACAAGACGTTAGATGCTCCGAGTGAGTCCGGCAGAGTCTGTGTGCGTATATTAGCTTAGGGGCGCTTATAGGGCTTTCGGTTGGAGGCGCAAAATTTTTGCCGCTCTATAACTCTGTGTGAGAACATAGGAGCACGAAAATGACGGCAGATTTGAGGTCCTCTCGTCGAGGGCTACACGCTCAGATCAACAGAAAAAAATCGAACGATGCTGTCTGAGAAAACTAGTTAAAACAGATGCCGAGCATAGCGAGGCAAAATTTGAGATTTTTGTTCATTTTTTGATGGATTTTTGTTGTAAAAAAGTTATTTTTTTATTTTGGTCCACGGATGCTATCGGGACGGCTTTTCGTCCACGGAAACTTAGCATTTTTTACCCGTTTGAGGGCCTTTATGGGCGCGCGTACGTACGTGCGCAGTATGAGTGTACCAACGCGATTTTTTGCATCCTGCCTGGAGCGCGCAGCGCGGACAAAAGGATAGCTAACTAATCAGATTGAAATTGTTCCCCTTATCTCCCAGCCACAAAGCTAGGGGACGGTGTGAGCAACTTGCTAATGGTATGGTGGTTCGTCCCGCTCTCTCTATGAACATTTTTTCATCCACAACAACGCGAGGAAAATCGTAGTACATGAGTGCAGACAAATCATGGCTTCCTTTTCTCTCTTGCTTCAAAAACTTGTGTGCTCGTGTTTTTGTCATAAGCAGGATGCACTTGGGCTTTGAGCCGTTTCACTTGTGTAATAACGCGATTGTTTTGCGACATGTAGTTCTTTTCCTCGACAAGTTTGCGGCACATAAGCTGGACCAACTCGAGCGTGCATATCCGGTCATTACGAAGTCGACGGACGAAGTAAGTTCGCGCGTGCATAATACTTCTAGTGTACGTACTTATACAAAGTTATGAGCGTACTGGACAGAAAATCACGATACTACATTTGTGAGAAATATTTTGAAGCTACCCTATGGAGTGATTGTATGATGGGAGTAGGCATACTCGCCTGAATGAGCGAGTCTTGAGCGAATGCAGACTGATCTTCACTCATTCGCCTTTGGTCGCGCAGATAGCAGCCGAGTCGAAACGTTTCATCGAGGCGCATCCGAAACTGCAGAAGGGTGTGGGCACGATTGTTGGCGTCAAGAACTACAGCGTCGACAAGGTACGTCGGTAGTGCACTACGCAACGCGTACGTACTGTACGTACGTGACAATCCGCATGTACGCACTATGCGTGCACTGGCAGGCATCGTTGGTTTGCGTTTTCCACCAGACTGCCCGTGATTGTGGTTTTCTTTCTGCTACCCGCAGGTGCAGACGACGAAAGCGTCCTACGAGAACGTGCTCGGCGGCGTCATCTCGGTTGGTCGCAATGCGCTTCGCAATAGCATGCGACTTGCAAACGGCGTGCTGGACGCGTCCGAACACGTCGTCGACAAGTACATCGTCATGGCGTCGATGTCGCTTGACGAAACAAGCGGAGGTTCGCGGCTCACTGTTGCGTCGCGCAGTATCTGCGTACGTACGGATAATGAAGGTCCAGTTCAGAAGGCTATGCACGAACGGGGGACCATACTCTACTTTGCGATAGAGCGTGTAGCTGCGCCGAGAGATACCTACCTGTGTTCTATGGAGCGGCTCATTTTCGTGACGTGTAACTGCGAATTAAAACCACATGCGAAAGTGAGTGAGCATGTCCACCGGCGCTTGTCATGCATGCGCCGAATGCTCACTTCATCGGTGTGCAAGTTCTATCGGAAAGTGATGGGTCAGAAAAGCAAAGAAAAACGACTTTTCTACGTCCTACGTAGCAGGGTGGGAATTAATTGGGAAAGGACGATAATATGCCGAATATGTATACGTACGTACTTGCTCGATGAGTGCACTGCGCTGAACTTAGTTCGACCTGTTCTTCATAGGTGCGATCGAGGCTAATGAGCAGCTGCAGCATACAACGGTCGGCAGTCGGGCGTGGTACATTGTGGAGAAGGCGGGTAGAGGCGCTAGAGCACGTGTTCTCCACGTAAAGCACGTGACCGAGGAGAGCGTGCAGCAGCTGGCACTTCTCAATCGACTGGTACGCAATGTGTGCTGCACTGTACGTTTGTGTGGCATTCGACCGCACATATTGTCAGGCTACGTAATGTGTAAACCAGACAGCCGATATTTCTCGCGACATTATAATAACAAATATACGTACTTACATACATACGAACGCACATGCACGTGTATCGACACACGTACGTACCTAAATGGCCGTCCTCGTGTACGTACGTGTTCACTCTTCGATATTAGAGACGATGCGGGAGGTCTCGTTCTCCGTTTCTTACGCTACTGTGTGTAAAAACCGTATTCTACGTGTTTGTGATGAATTTGTGCTTGCATTGCAGTCCGACTATGCTCACTGGGTGAACGAACGTCGTTCGAGTGCGTTGATTGCAAGCGAGAAACACATTACGAGCATCTGGAAGGCTTTGAAGACGCAGGCGCAATTCGCTCGTAAAAATGTACGTTTAGCGCAGAAAAATATCGATTTGTACAGTACGTTACGTGCGTACAGGGCATCCAGTGACTGGATGCGGGTCTGACGGTAGAAGTGGTTTCGATTCATACCAAATGACCATGGGCGATGTTTGCTTATTTCGGTGATTTTGTGACATAGTAGCAAAATGGACGGCCCACCTTCGGACAGTGCGGCACGTTGTTACTATTCGTCCGGCTGGCTGCAAATCCGTGCTTCGATGCACACAGCTGCAGCACATGCATATCGTGTACGCACAACACACCTGTAGCAAACCTTACCACTTTCTAGCGCAAACTTCTGTTTAGACTGGAAAAATGTATGATAGGTAGATGGCGGAAGACTGTGTTTCGAATTGACCACGTGCCTGCTTTGGTCCGTTTTTGCGAACGCCAAGTTGCGCGCCCATACATTCATGCACATGTACACGTACTGTTTCAGCCGGAGGCGGCGACAGTGAATGCTCTGCGCAGCGTCTCATCGATCTCGGACGTCGCTGTCTCGCAGCTGCTTTTCATTGGTGGCCGATTTCTGCCGGCGCTTGCGCTGAAGCCACTCAGTATGACGTCGACGCTCGTTCATGGCGTGCACGGCACTGTCACAAAGGTACGCGAGTGACGGCTTTACCTATCGTACTGTATTATGAGTATGCACTGTGTTACATGTACGTAAATACAAACAGTACGTACGTGTTTCTAGGCAGAAAATCTTAAGGACATTCGCGCCGAGTTTGTCGTTCAAACTCGCGAGAAGCTCGCCGACGTCGAAGACTTTCTCTCGCGCGCGCTTGATTTCGTCGCGAGCCTTCCCGCGGGGAAGCTTGTGGTAAGTACCGATTAGTCAGACCGTGCGTACAAGCAGAATGGACAGAATAGCGATAGTCATGTGTGAATACAGTTCGCGTTTGTCCACCCAGTGAATGGAGTGTACAGATACTACATGCCTACGTACAATACGTATTCAGCGATGTTATGTTCGGGTGCTGAAGCGAGCGCTCGACGCCCATCGAGGAAGACTTGTTGCGACGGCCAGCTAGCTTGCTTGCCCACTTTCACCATCGTTATGTGCATAGTTTCTTAGAGGGACATACGTACTCTACGTACAGTACGTACGTGCGTTCACATGTCTGCGATGGTTCAGTGGTCATTGTGTGCACACTTACTGTACGTACGTGGGCACATAGTCGTCCGTCGGTCGTTTTAGGCATTTAAAGTAGGCCGAGCACGAGACAGCGATGTTTCGAGGGTGGCAGCGGAGGCGAATGACGATCTGGCGGTAACTGCGAGCATGTCGAGCGACGGATCTGCATCGAGTGGCGACAGCCTAGAGCTGTGAATAAATAGCGAGCGAGAACAACGTAATGGAAACCGATCGACCACGATTTGCGCACTGCATAAGACTGCATCTCTCTGTCCCAGGCGCAAGCCGAATCAGATACGTGCAGCCGTTCTTCACTTATAGTTGTGCTTTCTCATGTATTCACGCAGCGTATTGACGTATTCCTAATATCAAATGTGTCGCCGATTGCATGCGTACGCAACGTACGTACTGTACACACGTACGTGCATGGTGAATCAATGCAATGTGCAGCTATTGTCGCTGTGTATTCGCTTTGCTTCGTCATCCTCATATAAGCACCCGGAGCAACAAGTCTTCCTCATGGTAGCACCCACTTTTTCTGTCTCTATACTTCTCGTTTGTTTTTCTACTAAAATTACTACTAGGCCTGCTTTCCAACGTACAATTTTCTGCAATGTGTCACACTGTAACTCCGGCCTGTGTGCCGATTAGGTAATCTCATCCTTGTGTGCCGTTCGTGTTTATTTCTCTCCATGGTATCGTAGATGCTTGAACTGAACGATCTCGAGTTCGACGGCGAGCTGCTCGGCGTTGATCCATTTGCGAGGCTTCCATATCCTCGACCAATTCAGGTCTATCGGTCGCCTCGAATTGCGAGTTACGTAGGATAAATGCACGAAGAACCATTCTCATTCGGCTTGCTTACTCCGTCTATACGTACTTTAACGTAGACAACTTCTGCGTGCGTTAGCCTGTGCCTGACTATGCTTACGTTGTCTAAGCATTTATGAATATTATCTGTGTGGTGATGGAAGAAATCTCCAGTATGTATTGTACGCACTAGGCGAGCAGCGCCACACGTCGAGTTCTTGCATGTTGCACAAATTTGAGCGCGTTCTCGACAACAATTCTTTTTTCACGATCACTTGGGATTCCGGAGGCGAATGGCTGAAAGAGACGTGTTTACCGAAAAAGAAGCAACCACCCAACGAACTAGCCTGTTTGAAGACATGAATACGATAGACACCATTACATAACAGCACATGTTTACTGTACGTGCTGCACTGTATGTACCACGAGATATGATGTGGCATAGCAGTTTCTTAGACATGTTAGGCACATCACGACACCTCAACAACGGTCAGTATAATATTAGACAACCACTAGTGTTAGTGCACACAAAGAGCGTGCACGTATAGACGTAGGCGCAACAGTAGCAAGCACGAAAATTCATAATATATTATTACAAGTGACGATAGAGCAAGCATTTGCGCGCAACATGTCCTAATTTCGTCTCTAACTAAAGCACGCCTTGTGCAGTAGACGTGGTAGCAAGCAAAGCAGAAGGCTTCAACGCAAACGCCGCACAAGTTATACCACAACCCAGCCAGACAGACGCAACGTGATTTACGTACACATAAGACGTAACGCATACACACTGTACTGCAGACACGTACAGTACATATATTGGTCTGGACAGAGTTGCACACGTGAGATAGACATCATCTCATTTGACGGAGTACGCGATGGGCTTGCGCCACAAAGGATAAAGGAAAACAAGGTAAGTACGCGTACACTAGCACGTAATAACGAACGTGCAGTAAACACGTAGTAAGATACAGTTGCAGTGTACACACCGGCACATACATACAGTACACCTCCCGTGCCCGCTACAGAGCACAGTGAGAACACAGTAACGCGAATACGGAAAGGCTGGAAAAGCGCCGCACGTTCTCACAACTAGTCCACTCACAGGAGAATCCCATCAGTTCGCTTTCGAGACAGACTGCGCTGGCAACTCGCTTACAGCGCCTGCCATTTCATCAACAAAGCCGCCCGACTATCACTCCCTCATGCGCACGTCCACTACATGATAAAGACGCGATGCGCAACATCGGAACTCTCGAAAACCATCTTCGTGCGCGGACAGACAATCCGACCTAAAGAGCAACCCACTTACACGAACTGAACTCGATTTCGTGCAATCTTATTTACTAGGGAATCGGGAGGGACCCTCCTTCAGTACAGAATGGTTATTAAAAGTGAGGGACGCGTTCGAAATTCTTTTCAGCGAGGGTCGACTTCCACGGAAACTGCATCCTGTTTCTGGTGGTTGGCAGGTTTAAACCACTTCCGGGGGACTTTACCTCTCCTATCGTGCGAGTTCCCTCCCCTGAGGGGGGAGAGATGGTCACTATACACGTGAGGGAAGGGGACAGAGGGAATCTTACCGTCGTTCTGCGCGGCGATCTGCACGAGTGCGTTCTGTCCGTAGACGTATCCGTTTGGGAGCATCAGAGGCACGTTCGTGTCGTTCAGTGGTTCGCCAGTGTAAGCGTCCATCAGGAAACCTAAAAGGCCCACCACACCAATTGGGCCCACGACTAAGCGGCGGTAGGGCGACTGGCTAAGTACATTTTCGGCCATATGTCAAAAACGCATTTTTGCGCTTCTCTTCTTTCCGGCAGGTCACCCTCCTACAACTTTCTTAAGGGGGTGCACCCGCCGGATAAAAAAATCGATTTTTCCGCAGAGAACAAAAAATTGGCAAAATTCCAATGCTAGTGTCTACAAACATTATACGCACTCTGTGATGCATGCGCGTAAGGCAGCGGACGCGCAAGTTCGCGCACATCGCTCATGCAGATTGGACACTCGCGCGAGCGCACCGACCAACTGGCGGTTCCACCACTAGTACTCGCTGCCGGGGGTGTGGAATAGCACTGCGGAGTTTTCAGTGTCGACAGACCGCACTGAAGGCAAGCTGAGAAGGTCGACTCGTTGTTGAGCTGGTAGATGCGGAAGTTCTCGCGTCGAAATTCGCGAACCAACTCCGCCCAGCAGTCGTCCGAGAGGAGATGCTAGTAAATTGAGCAAGCAAAAACCGTATGACAGAGATCCTCTTTGTTTAGAAAAGTTTTCGCACCTGGTATCGTTCGAGAGCAGCAGTGGCGCCATTCTCCGACTGCAGACGCTGAGAATCGTCCGTTCTAAGTGGCAGCGGGAGAGCAAGAAGTCCCATCGCACGACTGAGTTCGTTCATCTGTTCAGGTTGTTGCTGATCTGGTGCATCACCAGGGCCACTACCCGAGAGGTACTTTCTCGCGTACTTGACAGCGTCGAGACGACGACCGGCGAGAACAAGCTCGATAAACTCGAGTCGACGTACGCGTAATTCAAGACCGCTCTTGATCCGGCGAAGCTTGGACTTATTCTCGTAGCACCACTCGAGACATTTGGAGGCGTCGCGTCGGAGTAGTGCGTCTTCGACCTTCTTCGCGTCATCGAAGACGCCGATGTTCGTCATCTCGGCTATCTCGCTGCTTCGTTCTGCGATCTTCTTCGCTGTCTCGAGACAGCCAGCTCGGAGGAGGTAGTCGACGATGAGACGCTCGATGCGCGTCTTTCGCCAAAGCTGCAATGTGTCGACCGACGCGGCTTGCGACACCTCCATCGCGTTTGCTGCAGGTGGGACACCTGACTTAAGCACGGTGATTCGACGCTCGAGTAACGCTGCTTCGTCGACTTCGTCGGACACGCTCGCTGCACCTCGTTGCTGCAAGGCGCGCAACTTCTCGAGCACACTGTCGATGTGCAGAGAAACATCGTGCACCGACGGCTCGTGTGAGGTTTGCTTGAGGAACTTCTCGAGCTCGCTCACTACGTGCTGCACGTGAGAGACCTCACGGTCGAGAACTTTCTGGGCGGCGCGAAACTTCTTGTTTAGAACCTCGTATGTCACTTTTAACGTGGAGTGCTCGAGTGCGCTAATGTCGGCGCACATCTTGCTTTCTGTGGAGAAGGGACGGACGGGCACGAGTTTAACCGACGAGTAACTTGAGGAAAATGACGACAATGTTGATGAAGATTAGCGGGATGCGCAGAAGTGTCTGAAATACTGAGATTGTATAATCTCCGCTCAAGCGAGAAAATCAGAACGTCACAGAGTGGTCGCGGAGTAACTATCTAACGTTAGCACTATTATACGGCATAATTCACTGTACAGTATACGTTACGTCGGCGAAACCAAATGAAACAGTACAAACAAATTCGTATTTTAGCTTTGACATACTTGAACGGCACGAATTAAACCAATAAGTTGACTTTTCACGCTCTTATCGTCGAAGCCTCGCTGAAAGCCTGCAGCGTCTTGAGTCCAGCCAACTTTTAATAAGAAAAACACACATCGGTGAATGCATACGTCATAAGCGTTAGCTGCGAATAATCCACCACTTGCGTACTTTTTCGAAGAAAACGACTCTCGTTCAAAATCGCAATCGCGTTGACGAAAAGTAAAGACGCTTCCAACAGTGACCATAAAGTTAAGGCCATTGGACAGCGAAAGTGAAGCGTGACCAGTCTACAAATAGAATTATCAACTCAGACAGAAAGAAGGTTTTTACTGTCATGTCTCAGCAAAAACAAAGAAAAATCCTTTTTCGCCTTCTGTTAAAATGTTACCTCAAAATTCGGAACTGAAAGATTTATGCGTGTATTTCCTTTTCGTAACTCGCGCAAATTTCAGTGTCTTGAAAATTAGTCAAGATTTTTCGATGACCTAAAACATTTTCTGTCAAAAATGGTGTCTTTTGTATATTCCTCTTATACGTTGATCTCCGCTCCGTTTCTCTTTTTCTGAAAAATGAACTCTGATGTTTAGGAAAATTCGTCTCTGGCCGAACACAAAAGGCTAGATTATGCCCAAAATTCACCCTTGTGGCATTACACTGTGACCCAAACTTCTCTGTAAACTAGGTGTAAAAGGCAAATTACAGCTAATTTACAGGTAAACTATACAGGTTACCTCTAAAAATTTACAGGTACCTGTGAACCTGTATAACGTGTTTTGCAGACGCACAAAACCCATAGTTTGTTGTTTCATGTCACTGATAAAAACGGCGGCCGGCACCTCCTTTGACGAAAAGTTCCAGCGGGTTTTCCGCTTTATAGCGTTACAGATGAGAAGCGTGAGCTCTGCATAATGCAACTTTAGCGCACCAAATAGGGCTACTCCTTACGCGGGTCAGGCTTCGTCGTGTAGAAACTATGGGAATTTGCCGCGCGTTCATTTTGACTACTTTGGTTCGTCGTGTGGAGATTACGAGAACTTGCCGTGCATCCTCTTTTTCTCCGATATACGAGTCGTAATGTACGAGGCTTTTGCTCGTATTTACGAGGCCTCGCAATTTCATAGTTTTTAGGGGTGACAGT